>JAODUG010027720.1:8528-19695 GCA_027564795.1 Aphredoderus sayanus
ACAGCCACCGCGGTCAGCCAGGTGGAGGAGAGTGGACAGTACAGCCACCGTGGTCAGCCAGGTGGAGGAGAGTGGACAGTACAGCCACTACGGTCAGCCAGGTGGAGGAGAGTGGACCGTACAGCCACCGCGGTCAGCCAGGTGGAGGAGAGTGGACAGTACAGCCACCGTGGTCAGCCAGGTGGAGGAGAGTGGACCGTACAGCCACCGTGGTCAGCCAGGTGGAGGAGAGTGGACAGTACAGCCACCGTGGTCAGCCAGGTGGAGAAGACGGCAAAATTCTACTGGTTAAATTCTAAAGTGATTATACAGTAATTAGTCAATGTTATATTGTGTTATGTTATATATATTATCACATTTACCATTCACACGCACATTCACACACTGATGGTGGTCAGGGAAAGGGAAGTTTGGGGTTCCTTGCTGGAGCTGCTGCCCCCTCGACCCAACCTCGGATAAGCGGTTGAGGATGGATGGATGGATGGATATATATATTATATATCCATCCATCCATATATGTCATATGTTATATTGTAAGATACAGCATTTGAAAGGTTGAGCAATGACAGTGCTTTTCCATCACGCATCATTTCAGCATTCATTTATTTAGTCAATTCTGTCTTTGATGACCTAAATATAACTGCTTCACAAAATAGATCAAATTAGCCCACACCGCCACATGTATAATGTGACAACCTTCTGTTCAAATAGGGTCTGTGCCTTAATAAAGCACACCTGGACTTTCCCTGAGTATATGACTGTGTGCTAACAGACACTTCCCACGTCCCACGTAAAACCTTCACTAGGCGCTACTCATCCTGCATTGGGGCCAGTGTTGCCCATGGATACGCCACTGTTAGAGGTCTAATGGTGTTACACTGTACATAATACATGATACAGTATCTATATGGTGTATACTTGTCAGGAAGATAAATAAAAATCAATAAAATTTCTATGTACATGTGGGCCAATATGAATATGAAATGACATATCATTATACTTTAACATACCATTATTGTAGATGTTGGTGTTAAGTTGCAGGTATGGGTTATACAGTATGTCCTGTACATGGGTGATTCATGGTTTTATGGCACTCTAGCTGTGTGAAGGAGATCTCTGTGCTGCACCATGCCCTAAATATTCTTCTCCACCTCCCTGGAGAGCAGCTTCCAGGGGATGTAAGAAGCCTGTCAGCCCAAAGTGCCTACAAAATCCCCAGGCGATTTGACCTACTTGTTCTTCTATAGTGAGGCAAGCAGTTTCCATATGTTTAAATAGAAAATGAAGCACACATCCTGCTTGTTTGTTTTGTGCTCTAAGATACATTTTTGTTGAGATTGAATTTGCACAGCCACTGTGGATGGTGGACTAATCTATGAATGGAGCTGCAACTTCTTAAAAACACCCGCTCAGCCTACAGTATAGACTTTGTAATGAAAATATTATATAATGCTTATATTAATTGAGATAATGATTAAGAACGTAATGAATAATGTGTATATGTCTAGTCTTAGCATAGTGATAGCACAGCATCTCTGTAACTGTCTAGTTTGGCCTGTCAGCAGTATTGGACAGACTTTTCTGTTGGTAGGACGTGCAAACACCTGAATAAGAAAGTAAAACTAATGTACAGCTTTGCAGGATGCAATTGCATACATGGAAAAGGGGGCGGGGTGAGCAGAGGTTCATTTGCATTTAAAGCCTGTATGGGCTGAGCAGTGAGTTCCTCTAATTAATCTGTGGTATTTTCACCTAAGCATGTCACAGATATTGCTCACAGTTCCTAACTTGCAGGAACTGTGTCAACATGTGTAAAAGGGGCATATTTTGTGCCCTTTAATCTAGAGTGCTGTTACCTTTGACTATGATAAACCCTGTATCTGAGAACAACTTTGTTCCCTGTCAGACTTTGAGTCTATGTAAATATGTTGTGCATGCATCAGTCATATCACACAGCTTGGTTTTCTATTGCAGGGAAGCGCTTTCTTCAATTACTGAGGTGTCACCTGGTGCATGCCCCCCCCGATCCATTATTTAGTAAAGGTTAGCTTTGACTTTGCTGGATTACCATCAGTAGAACTACATTTCGTCTAAATGCCGCGTCTTGAATGTTAAAGAAGCATTTAATGGCTTTTGAAGTGTGATCTTTCAATGTCAAAATATTGTAATTACATTTGTCCATAATGATACCATACCATTTAAAAAAAAGCATGTTAAAGTTTACATCCTCTTCCAGAGGATGTATCTTCTGTCCTCAGATTCTTCCTTTGCGTTCTTAGAACACAGAGTGAAAAGCTTTTTTCCATTCTAACTTTCAGTGAATCTGCGTGTAAAGGGCACACAGCACTATAGCTGCTCCTTTTAGTGCAGTCGTGAGGGTGGTCTTTCCCTGAAAGCAGAAGCTCCCTCAGTCCCACGTAAAGGGAAGTAATGTAAGGGGGGAGGGAGGAAGGGAGGGCTGAGCAGAATATAAGCTCAGCTGCCTTCTCTTCCCTCTCATCTCTGGGACTGCACTGGAATACGGTGTGCACTCCCTCGCGGATGCAGCATTTATGGGGAAGTCAGCGCTGGTGATGAAATGAAAGCAGCGACTTGTCTCGGAGGATTTAAAAAAAGACTTGAAGCTGCAAGGCAGAGTGCAAGAAAAGGATCTATACTGTAGCAGTACAATAAAGGTAACTCTGAATCTAATCACTATGATAGATAAATGTGTAGTGTTTATGGGCATGCTGTCTGATTATTGTGCTTTATTTATTTCTGTTTGATCTTCTGGTGTCAAAGTGTATGCTGGACCTGACAAGCTACAAGTGATTCATTGGTTGAAACCCCTGTGTCTTTGTTTGACCAGTTTACAGACAACTTTATCCTCACCAAGTGTTGAGGTGTCCTTGAGCAAGACACTTAACCCTAACTGCTCCTGGTGGTCAGATGGCATCTTGTATTGTTGACATCACCATCAGTGTGTGAATGTGTGTGTGAATGGTGAATGTGAGGCAAACCTGTACAGCGCTTTGAGTTGCCAGAAGGTTAGAAAAGAGCTACTGTATATAATTGCCGTCCATCTATTATGGTAAATAACACAGAACACATATGGTACTGTATACTCTGGTTCATATATTATTTATTAGAAGTGCTAAATGGTGCTAAATGCAAAATATATAATCCCTGTTTTGTTTCCTTATGAAAAGACAGCTATTTTAGCATAGCCAGTTTCGACGCTGTCAGTGAGACAGTGCCCAGGTATCTTCACACTGTGCAGTATATGTGAATGTGTTACAGTACATCATTTCTGGTATACTGAGTTCTGAATATCACACCTCTCTCAACGCCATGAGAGGTGTACGTTGATGCTTTTCCTCTTTCCACAAAGTATCTATTTCATTTAGTCAGATCAGATCAGTAAATTATCAAGCCCCCAGCCTCGCCCCAGGATAGTGAGTGAGGTTGGCTTTAGTTCCTTGAGCTCCATCTTCAACCCACAACCCTTCCGGAGCAGTGTTCAGTGATCGGGTTTACCTGTAGTCTTCCTTTTTCTTATATCTGCCCAGCATTGAGGGGTACATTTCTAATGTCAGTTTCTTTGAGACAGTTCATCTAGTGGTGTTTCAGTTCAGAGGTGCAATTCTCACTCGACTGATTTCTGTCACCCAAATACATTGACTAAACCTAAAAGCTTTCCAGATATGTACATTACTGGTCAATGCATTTGTGTATAATCTGAAAAATCCACAAGATGCTAACACAAACCAGCTTCATCTGATGGGTTGAATTAGTCAGATAAACTAACCTCTCAGAAATAATGAATTGAATTTGTGGAAAAACACAAGTTTTTTAGGGGGTGGATTACTATCATTCCCAGGTGGAGGCTATACTGTAGCCAAGTGAACATAACGTGATCAGGTCACTATAGTCCTTTACTGGTCCCTTCTATGCATCAGACTCAGAACACAGATATTCTGAGAAGAAACTATAGGCTATACTGACATTGTCCAATCATCAGACAGGAAACTCTTTCCCAAATCTCCTCTAATGCAATGCAAAGCAGTAGCCCAAGTGAGAAAGCAAAATCTTTTCCACACAAGCTTTGATAATGTAGGCTACATTTTAACTGATGTGTTTTAAGCCATATGTAGGGACCTCTTCTTCTGCTTGTTATTGCCCCTGAAGCACCAGTCCTCATTAGCCGGCATAAGACCAGATGCGCAAACTACACATCCACATAGGCCTACTGTGCAAAAAAAGAAAAATAAATATGGAGAAATACGGCAAAGCCTATAATGCTTTAAATCAACACAGTAGTGATAATGTGTATGAACTTCGCGTTCCTCTATTTGCTGTTTCTGCTAATCATTGTGTGCGTGTGCTTGTGTGTGTGTGTGTGCGTGTGTGGACGCGCACATGTGCGTGTGTACTGCTGCTAGTGCTACACACAATATATACTCCGTCACCGTACAGTAGCCTTTCGTAGGCCACTAACTGGCAGTGCGTCACTGGTGAATTGCAGTTGGTTGTACGGTTTAATATGCGAGAGAGGGACTGGTAGTTGTTGTTGTCATAATATATCCGATTATTTATTATCAAACAAGCAGAGATAGTCTTCATTGTGAACTGTGTTGGTAAGTTTGTAGTACCATAGGTTTGTACATCCGTCGGAGATAGCAGCCATGATAATACTGTAGCCAGTGGCGCCACATGGCCAGTAGCTTAAGAAGTGGCAATTTTTAACCATCGGCTCCGACAACAGGTTGTTCTACCAATTGTAAAGCACGTTGAGTTGCACATTTTGTATGAACGGTGCTAGTTTATTATTTATTACATACGTTTATTATTATTTTTCGATTATTAATACCAAAAGCCACGTCTACGTATAGATGGCGCTGTCATTCCAGATGTGGTAATAACGTACTAATTTCAATATTTCAGTCCAAAGTTAATACACGTGACATGTAGGGCTAGTAACAGTAGGCAACATTATGGGATAGAATGGTTTCATATCACGTCATTCGTACAGTTGGCCTGGTAGTCTGGTTATAAACCATGTCATGGGTTCTGTACAGTAATGAGTAATGTGCTAATAAAATGTCATTCATTAAACAATGCTTCTGATTTCTGTAAAACTGGATAAAGCAGTATATTTAATAACACCCGAAATAGGCCCACTGAACTCACTAAAGATGACTAAATAATAAACCGAGGGAAAATCCGTGGCCGTAAATTGAATCACGAACACGCTAGTTTTTTTTTTACAGTATATTCCTATTGTGTCGGTCAGGAACAGAAGTCAGACAATAGGCCTACTGAATAACATGTCCTCGAATCCAATACAGTAGCTTTGAAATTAGCACATCTTTTGCTAGAGCTAAAAAGGTCAAAGGTACCTCATTTGAGACACCTGCTCCCAGTGACACCATTTCACAGCTGCAATGGTTTGTCCCATGCCAAAAGATTAGGGCCTACCATCCATTTCCTGCATAATTACCTATATCGGCACACTGCTGAATCAAGTCTCCAAAGGAAATTATGCAATATGCCTTTCACCAAAATGTTCTCTGTAACTTTCCTTAGATTAGAGGCATATTTTTACCCTATCCCAGAATCAGACTCTTCAGGCTTAAGAAGTGCATTGAGAGAGTGCTCCTTTCATGGCGCTTGTCAGGAAATGAAAGCGAAATGAAAAGAAATGCCCTTACTGTTTGACTGGCCTGACCATGTGACATGGTCATAGTTTATTGTGCCTCATAAACAACTCCCAACATTAATATGCATCTCTGGATGAATCTCCATATTTCCAATCCTGCTTCATCTCCGAGCGAGGATTCCATTTGCAGGGTTGTGTGACATTTTTAACATGATTTATTCCCATTGTCCCAAGTCCTTCAGCCATGTCTGCCCTCCACCCCATCCCCTAGCCGTCAGCTTGTTGACAATCCCAGCATTGTTTTTGCAATGAGAAGCAGCATTCTTCCAGGGGGGATGACCTCCCTCCTGTCTCCGCAGGGGCTAGCACTGAGGACGTGACCCTACGTCACCCACTGGACGCCCCTGACCGGGCGCAGTGACCAAGAGCTCCGGTTGTCGCCCTGACACGTTTGGGCGAGACACCCCCCGAGAAGAAAGCTTGCTGAAGCCCTCTCAGCATGACAGCTGACACATCCAAGCCCACCACGGTCATCACTACCGATATCGTAAGCACAGTGGAGTAGCCTAGTCTGGTACTGCTTTCCTGTGAGTATGACTCTCCTATATTATCACTAGTAGTACTACTATAATCAAGTACATTGTTATTATGCCTATTAGTGTGAGTATAGTGTTTGTAATTATTAATCAAAATTAAACAAAAGGCATTGTTAGTATCCTATTTCATATAAACTCAATCCAGCCTGAACATTAGAATTCCTTAACAGTGCTCTAGCACGGGTAGAGAGAAACGTAGATTATGAGGGTGTGAAAAAAGAATAACGCAATGATTTACCCCAAATTGTTCTTAGGCTCCATTCACAGTAGATTTATCGGCGCTGAAAAGCAACATGGGAGACAGCAGAGAACGATGCAGTGTGTGCACTTTTGATGGTGTGTCACAGTCTGGCACCTGCCTTAAGATGATGGGTGACTAGCTTTGCTGTAATTCATCCAGATGGTCTTTGGTACAGGAACAGCACAAGTGTATTCCAGTGCTGCTGTAATCAATGCTATTTAAACATTACTTGTACCTGACTTTGAGGCTTCGCAAAAGAAATGATTGTTGAAAATAAACTCAAACCTCAAACCTCAAAATAAACAATGACCTCAAACAGTCCCTGCTATATGTCAATAGTGCAGGTCATTTTGTAGATTTCCCACTTGAGACAGATTTATGACATGCGGTCTTGAGAGCTCTGATATCAGAGGCAGCATATAGTTTAGTTAACTGGACTGTACATCATAGACATGCTCACTGTTTTGGTTAGTCATTATTGTCTTTACTGCACTGTACTGACATAGATGAGATAACAAGTGCCAAGTCCCCACAATGACAGATTATCCATGTATTTGATATGCACATCATGTCAACATCATTACAGGTATTTTTTCTGGTGGTCCGTTTTCTAAAGGTTCTCACAATGTGGACCATCTGATCAATTTTAATTCCAATAGCTAGATTATGTCAACATTCTATGTAATTTTGTATCCATCTGTGATTTTTTTTATAGCAATTTGCTAACAGCTAACTGTTCTGTTGCTGACAAAGGACCAGCAAAAACGGCAGCTGAATAAACAGAAATATGGATAATAATTCAATGTAGTAATACATTTGGCTGGGAGTCATTCACACAGACCATATTTCTGTGACCCTATTTCTGTATACAAACTATATTCATAGTTTGTTCATACATAAACTATATTCATAGTTTGTAGTGTTTTATTTTTTTATTTGTTCTGTGTTGAGGGATTGTAAGAACTTAACATGTATCCTGTTTTATAAACATATTCTAGGTTCCAAGAGCAAGAATCCAGCTGACTGTCTGTTAAATATTTAAATGTTTTAAAGCCCACTGTAAAATGTATGGCCCACAGTGAGGCTTTATTGTTCCAGTATATTGCATGCTGACAATAATAATTTTGCATCAGGACAGGGGGTCATTGGATTTGATTGGCAGTGATAATTGTTTATCATGGCAGTGGGGACGTCTTGCCACTATGATTAGGCCAGTTCTCCTCTGTGTTACATTTGAACTCATTCTAAAGTGTCAGTTACACCTACAGCTCCTTACATGGATATTCATTCATATCTTCTTTCTTTGTTGGTAATCTCAGGTTTCTACACAGACACTCTTTCTTTTATATACTGGATAGCACAATAGATGGCAAATAACTGTGCTATCTATTGTGCTATAAAGACTGTATTATAATTGTTGTGTACGTTTCTGTACAGTTTTACAGAATGACCGAATGAGTAATTCAGTAGTCCTACTGAAAAAAGTCATTCTGCACTCCGGGCATTACTGTTCTGCTAGCAGGGCATTCACCAGTTGGGGATGCAAAATGGCACATTGACAAGCTAGCCATTGTGAAAACGCATAGTTAATGAGCATGTCAAAATCACATGCCACTTAGAGAGCCCATTAAGCCTATCCTGATGTGCTAATTAGCTAGCATAGCCTTTGATCTCCCAGGCTGAGGTTGATTCTCGTTAATCAAGGATTAATTACACTGTGATTAGTGAAGATAAGAAGTCATATTATGATGCTCCTGCAGTGGAACAGAATGAGAGAGACAACGCAGCATCTCGTGTTTCTGTGAAGTAGACACAAAATTAAATATCCGGAATCGTGTCTGTGACCACGAAATTCTTATTGGTTTTGTGCTTCCCACTAAGAAACCTTTGTTAATGCATTTCAATCAGAGGCATTTTAACCCTTGTGATGTACTCAAAAAGCTCGTATTTGGCCACTCGGCGGCGCCATCTGATTGTGTATGATTTGCGTGTTTTTCAATTGGCATTGCTCGACATTTACGGCATTTGGCAGACGCTTTTATCCAAAGCGACTTACATGTAGTACATTTGTCATATAGTTGGACATTCACAAACTGATGGCGGTGCAAGCCATGCAAGGAGCACCTGACCAATGGGAGCAAATGGGGTTAGACATCTTGCCCAAGGATGTTTGCAGGTAGTCTAGCAACTCCGGGGCTTGAACCCACAACCTTCTAGCTGGGAGTCAAACACACGGCCCCCCCCCAGGTGTGTTTTGTTTCTCACTGTAGCCTCGTGGTGCAGCTACACTGTAAGAAATGGCCTTCATCCTAAAGAGATTAACAATCATAAACCTGATGGTGCACATCGAACAGCCAAGATTGTGGAGTCCACCGAGGCGTAAGCAGCCGAGGCGAGACCACAGGTCACCCCGCCCACGGGGGGTCGCCACAAGAGCAACCCTGGTCAGTCGTACATGTTGAAGAGGTCACAGCCGTTTACCTCCCCACAGCGTCTGAGTGAAGACTCCACGCAGGCCATTAGGATACAGGTGGCCCACAAATTAGGGTATTTACGGTGTTTACAAAGGCTTCATTAGCTTTAGGATGCATTTCCGTTCTAGATTACGAATATATCTCGAATAAAATGCTGCAATACTTTGAATGCCAAATAAACACAGAATACATACTAGTACAGACGCCAATAGATGTGTTGGTGTCAGCGTAAAGTTAATGGAGGTTGCAAAAGGTGTTGTAACCTACATTTATGTTCCACGAACAAGAAACTATTTGATACCTGACCTGAGTTCGAGACCTGATTAATATAATATATTCAGTTCAGTTAATTTAAAACGGTGTAGTGCCTGACCTCAGGACAGTTCGTCATAGAAATATTAATAAAATTTGGTAATTTATCCAAAGCGACTTATATTGAGGACAGTTACAAATATTAAGTGGGCTAATCCTGACCTCTTAATATTTACAGTAGTGATCATCGATGAGGCCACTGATTTGTATGTGTATGTGTTCTCCCCACAGGGATGATGGTGCAAAAACCTCCAGCTGAGCTGAGACAGGTTTCAAGCAACCTACCTCTGTAATGGCGATGTGTTTGAGCTATACACATGGGTAAGACTTTGCATCCTCCACTCTAGTATGTGACAGTACGTACCAGCTAGGCACAGGCAGAAGACAGCTGTGAGTCCTAATTGCGCAGATTAATTACAGGCTGACCCACAGCCTTCAACTGAGCTACTGTATGCTTCCATGAATCACCCGCATGAATGAAGGAAATGTGCTCTTAAATGAGAGAAAAGAAAAGCTTAGAGGATTTCCTGACCTATTTTCCTGTGTGCACTGGCCTCAGTAGGCCAAGGCAACATCTTTACAATGTGCCTGTTTGCAGCATGTGCCTGGTAGCTATGCCAAACCTATGGTGCTGGGGAATACAAATGACAAGTTACTCATAGTTACACAATGATAGCACAATACCTTAGAAATGTTAAGCTAGTTATACACATGGTGAGAGGAAATGACCTTCGACAGGTTTCTATCACCAGCAGACCAGTGGATTCATATTTCATCCTTTTATGTATTTATACAAATTGTGGACACATATATCATAATTAGGTTTTATGGTCTTCTATTGCCCTTGTGATCCTGTAAGAATGATATGACCCACACACACACACACACCTCATTGACATTTTTGTTATGCTGTGAACGGTGTGGTTAACCTGACGCGCTAGATGGTGTAACATCTTTAACACAGGTGGTTTGGAAAAGAGCAAGTACTTTCAAAAATACTTTACAGGTGATTGGCTGGCTGACCCATCAATCACTATCGTGAGCTAACATCACACACCTATACAACTCCCATGTAGCTGCCAGTAGTGCCTCATAGGATGCTGATTGGTTAAGCTTCAGACACTAGAAGAGACTAGCAGCAAGACTAGAAGAGACTAGCAGCGAGACACACTGGAAGAGACTAGCAGCAAGACACACTGGAAGAGACTAGCAGCAAGACACACTAGAAGAGACTAGCAGTGAGACACACTAGAAGAGACTAGCAGTGAGACACACTGGAAGAGACTAGCAGAGAGACACTAGAAGAGACTAGCAGTGAGACACACTGGGAGAGACTAGCAGAGAGACACACTAGAAGAGACTAGCAGTGAGACACACTGGGAGAGACTAGCAGTGAGACACACTAGAATAGACTAGCAGTGAGACACACTGGGAGAGACTAGCAGTGAGACACACTAGAAGAGACTAGCAGCGAGACACACTAGAAGAGACTAGCAGCGAGACACACTAGAAGAGACTAGCAGAGAGACACACTAGAAGAGACTAGCAGTGAGACACACTAGAAGAGACTAGCTGAGAGACTAGAAGAGATTAGCAGTGAGACACACTAGAAGAGACTAGCAGAGAGACACACTGGGAGAGACTAGCAGTGAGACACACTGGAAGAGACTAGCAGAGAGACACACTGGGAGAGACTAGCAGCAAGACACACTGGAAGAGACTAGCAGCAAGACACACTAGAATAGACTAGCAGTGAGACACACTAGAAGAGACTAGCAGTGATGTAGCGATGAGAAACAGTGGACTGTCAATGATATTCGGTGACTAAGGGCGAAATAATGGTTGCTGGGCGGTAAACTAATCTCAACTTGAGGCCACATGATTGAGGAAACAACCAGCGTAAGAT
>JAODUG010027731.1:0-19692 GCA_027564795.1 Aphredoderus sayanus
CAACCACACACAAAACAACCTGCCGAACAACAGCCCTAAACCGCTGACATGGAAATAGCAGAGGGGGAATGAAAAGGGTCAAGCAAAATAAATAGACAAACCTGCACAGCCACGAGCACTAAAATAATAACTAATCCATCCATCCATCCCTGAGGACGGCCATAACCCATCCCCAGGGAGAGCTGCCGGGAAGCGCCCCACCGCCAGGGAGAGATAACATGGGAGAAACAGGGACGACAGCCACCAAACCCAGCCTGACAACACCTTCCCAGCCAAGTGCAGGCAGAGCCAGCGTCCCCCGGGCCCCGCGAGTCTAAGGCCGATTCCGGCCCCGGACAGCGGAATACAGTTCTATTTCCAAGACGTGATTAGACATGTACTTGAGTGAGCACTGACTAATTCGATTTGACATTTATAGCTGGTTGTCTGTGTGGCTGCTGTGTCACAAAGTAATTAAACTCTTAACTGTCATGTGTTAATCTGCTCTGTTGCGTGGAGAACAAGAACCTTGTAGTACCTTTTTAAAAAATCAACGTAAGATAAGGACAGATGACTCCGACACAGGTAATGGGGACTGTACTTGGACTGAATGTTGAATCGCTCAGCCTTTAACACAGGGGAAAAGATCTCGTACCTTGTCTACAACCATAGGCTAATATAGCATTTATTTTGTTAGATATGTTTTGTGGTCGGTCTTTACATCACACTGTGTTGTCATGAACAAATGTGAACTGTCATGACATTTTTAATATAACACAATTATAACTGGTCTATATACAGTAAATGTAATTTAACCCTGTTCCACTGATGGTCTTGTTTTGCAATATAGTCTTTGTTGTAAAACACTAAATACACACTTTATCTGCAATAATATTGTATGCTGAAGCAGTACGATAATATCTCCTGTCAATCTAGTAAGTAAAGTTCTCAGAAAATGAGTTCTCAAATAGGTCAACTCAAGTCACTCAATAATGCACATTCTAATGTTACTTTAATTCCTGTGTGGAGGTTTTGAGGAAGATTCTGCTACCTAATCCTGTTTTACACGCTGACACAAACATGACACATTACATTAACTTCAAATATTTCAAAATTTTAAACATTCAAACAATTTTACCCTAATTTGTTGCATAGATTTTAAGTAGCATGCTGACAAATACAAATGGTAATTCAAAATCACATCATTATCCTCATACCCTTTGACTGTTATTAACCTTTTATGGACTGCATATTATAGTGTGGCCAAATCACACCTGTACAGTAATAATGCTGTTTATTTAATCATCTTGATATGCCGCACCTGTCAGGATGGATTATCTTGGCAGTGGTCAGAAACATGGATTTTAAACACATCTGAACAAAATATGAGAGGTAGACTTTTTTGATGCATAGAAGTTATATATTTTACGTCAGTTTATATTTTTGTTGTGTACACACACACACACACTAGGGAAATGGAAAACGTACATTTCATATTGCACAATATCAGTTCTCTTAACAGTAACAATTAAGAGCACTGTTAACGGTAACAGTTTCACATCAATTTCCTTGTTTTATGCTGATTTACTTTTTTGTCTGGTCAGATACCGTTCAATACCTTGCTAGTGGAACCAGGAGATTTAGCAATAAACAGTAGCAGTTGTGTTATGGTATTGCAACCTCAGGTGTGTAGGCTGCAACAGGCTGATGGAATGAAGAGGCGGTATTTAGCAAAAACAAGATAACATTTTATTGACTAAAGGAAGCAGATAAGCATTGGGGTGAGCCCAGACCAATATGACAAATTGATCTCTATAAAACAACAAAAACATTAAATAAGACTACACTTACTGGGCCTGGCTGCCGGATAACAGTATAGAAATCAAAGGGCAGCTCAACCCCAACATGCTTCTGAAGGAATATTAACAAATAAATCTAAACACTAAGGCGTGACAAAAATCACGTTAGTACTAATGCAAAAAAGAAAGTAAATAACGCTCAAACCTAGACTACAATACCACATACGATAGCAGAAATTGGATGTTGCAACAGCCAACTGGAAGGATGTGGTGTTTTGTAAAGTGAAAATCAGCTGCAGGACATCTGTAACTGTTCATCTAGTAAAGCTGTAGAAGGGGTACAACTGGCATTGTCATTGTCATTTTCATCTAAAATGTAATTTGTCAGTATCCACTATAGATTTTCTTCTTGTTCATTCACAGACGAAACATCTTGCTTCCACTGATTTGTTTTTGGTTGCACATCAGTGACCTTAAACCGACATTGCATGTGCATTCAATATAGCTTAAAGAAAAATCTGAATGAAATGGCATTCTGTGAGCTAAACCTGTGAGTTGCCTTGCTTAAGCGACTTTCTTCTTATGGACTCTGACGAGTCATCGTTGAAAACTCTCTCTATTGTGGAGACAAGTGATGCTTTCACAGCCCTACTTAAGCCGCGGGCAGCAAATACGTACAGTACAGGGTTAAAGGCACTTTTGATGTACACAAAGTACAGCGCTATATATTTTCCATACGTGGCATTAGTAGAAAGCCATTTCAGTTCTGGATGTTGCTGAGAGGCTACAGCTTCGATAAAACGGCAGCAAAAGTAGGGTACCCAGCAGGTGAAGAAGAGGAGCATGGTGAGAAAGAGCACTTGGTACAACCTGGTCATCCTGCGGGAGGAGGAGCTGGATGGGGGCGTAGGCAGCTGTGCTTTCCAAACAGCGACCAGAATGGCAATATTGCTTCCCAGGAACACCAGCAAAGGCAGGATGAAACCCACTATTGTCTCTGTGACAAACAGCCACATCTCTGGTTTTACACTTTCCAGGCAAAGGGATTTCCCTTCATGTTCAGTCAGATTAGAGGTGTAAAAGTAAGGAGCAGCCAGACCTGTGGCCACCAGCCACAGGAGTCCACAGGTGACAGGGACGGCCCAGTAGGGGCGTCGTAGCCCAGCCCACACAGGCCTCAGCAGACACAGGCAGCGCTCCAAAGCCACGGTACACAGGAGGAAGGCGGCAGCATACAACCCCAGGCCTCGTAAAAACATAACGACGCGACATGATCCGAGGCCGAATGGCCAACTGAGCCCGTGAGCCAGGAAGCCCAACATAAGAGGTGTACGCAGGAGAAGAACTAGGTCGGCCAGTGCAAGGTTCAGCACGTACACACGGAAGCTGTTGGCAGCACGTGTCTCTTCATTTAAGCTGCCCCGGCGAGCCAGTCGAGCAGGAGTTCGACAGCCTAATGCCCAAACCACCAACCCATTCAGAGGTACTCCCACCTAGTGAAATGAACAATGACTTAGTAACGGTATGAACTATGTTACATGCACGTACAGATGGAAGACAGAAAATATGTTCTCACCAGAAAGATTAGCACAGTGGTTGCTATTTGGACTCCAGTGTTTGCATCCTGCCAAGAACTGCTTGAAGTGTTGTTGACAAGAGCCATTGGGATTAATGTTCAATTAGAGCTGATCTGCATAATGTGGAGGAAAGAACACATTAACCAACATACCAATATCCTACTCTAATATCTAATAGTTACATGAATTCAAGACACTGTTCAATTATCCAAAGCTGTCCAACGCTTGATAAATTTCAAGAAGGCTATTAATGAGCAGACTGGGATTAGGCATTTGCTTAAAATGGCTCAATCATTGCATGTCAAAGTTAGCACACCAGCATCTCAGCCCGGATATGAAAACAAAGAACAGATAGATTACGACACAGTGTGATGTCATTCTCTACTCGTGACATCACACTCACAGTTACGGCACTATATTGTTTTAAATAATAGTTGTTTACTGCTATATAAATGTAATGGTCTGAAGTGTTAATTATGCTGTTTCGTTATTCTATTGCTTCCCCAATATCTTCTATTAATATTGGGGTTTGGGCGGGAGGGGAGGGTATATTAGTAGAAGAGGACACCCTGAGTTATTTTAAGATGTCCTTCTGGAGGGCAGGAGTGTTTGGAGTGCTACGCACATGCAAAGCATTACACACTTCACCAGCGTGTGTGAAAGGCAAACCAAGTGCTGAAATCCAAATTTTGGAGTTGTGAGTGCCTCTGGGTGAAATGCTGTTTCTGTGTTGTGGTTCTGTTTTAGTTACAGTCCCCTCCAAAAGTATTGGAACGGCAAGGTTAAAGTAAATAACATTTAATATTTGGTGGCATACAGTAATGCTTGTTTGCAATAACTGCCTCAAGCCTGCGACCCATCGACTTCACCAAACTGTTGCATTCTTCATTGTTGATGCTGTTCCAGGCTTTTACCGCAGTTCTTGTTAGTTTCGGGGTGTTTCTCCCTTCAGCCTCCTCTTAAGGAGGTGAAATGCATGCTCTATTGGGTTAAGGTCAGGTCAGTCTTGGCCAGTCTAAAACCTTACACTTTTTCCCCTGATGAAGTCCTTTGTTTTGTTGGCAGTGTGATTTGGGTCATTGTCCTGCTGCATCATAAACTTCCTCTCAGTTAGTTTCAATGCATTTCTCTGTAAATTGGCAGACAAAATGTTTCTGTACACTTCTGAATTCATTCTGCTGCTACCATCATCAGTTACATCATCAATAAATATTAATCAGCCTGTTCTAGAAGCAGCCATTCACGCCCAAGCCATGACATTACCTCCACCATGCTTCACAGATGAGCTTGTATGCTTCTGATCATAAGCAGTTCCTTTCTTTCTCCACACTTTGGTAGAGATTACACTTGGTCTCAGTCCATAAGATTGTGTTCCAGAACTTTTGCGGCTAATCTCTGTACTTCATTGCAAATTTAAATCTGGCCGATTCTTACTGCTGGTGAGTGGCTTGCATCTTGTGGTGTGGCCCCATCTTCAAACAGTGGATTGTGATACCTTCACCCCAGCACTGTTCGACGTCTGTTGCTCAGTACACCATGAGTTTCTTTTTATTTTAGGACATTCCAAATTGTTGTGCTTGCTATGCCCAATGTTTGTCCAGTGGCTCTGGTCGATTTTTCCTTCTTTTCTCAGCTTGACAATGGCTTTCTTTTCTCCCATTTCAGTCACATGTTCCAATAGTTTTGCTCACTTGAAAAATGGGTGGGTTCAAACAAAGGTGGTATGTCCTGAGTTGTTTAACACATCTAGATGTGAATACCAGGAAATCAAAGCTGAATTTCTAAACTCTTGTCTCATACTCGTCTCTTGATCTTAAACCCAAATGACTTCAGTGAACAACAAAAACAAAGGAATTTACCTTGCCGTTCCAATACTTTTTGAGGGGACTGTATATTGTGTTACTGTTTTATATTATTGTGCCTCCAACACATTGTATATTTTTTTATGAGTCTTGGTCGGGGCAGGGCAGAACATTTAGTATAGCCTACTGAGACTAAGCCTAATAATCGACTCCTTTTATTTGTGTTTGCATGTTTTAGTGTATTGATTTAGAGTGACCTGAATGTGTGTGGGGTCACTTTTTGTGACTTAATTTTGTGTCTTGCTTAGAACTTTAAGGCTTGACTACCACCTTGCTGTCTATGTAAATACATTTCGTTATCATCAGTCCTTGTTTTAATTGGTCATTAAGACTTCTGTTGCCAGGAGTTTAGCCTCCACGACTAATGTGGTCTGGTTAACCCGAAGGTAAAGTACGTGACTTTTCAAATAAATAATAAAATATCGTATATCATACATTTTAAGAATGCTTATATAAGACAGCCTATACTGGGGCTCAGAATTCTATGTTTTAGGCTGGAGACGCCCAGACCACTATAATCCTAAATACAACCATAGGTTGAAACAGACCCATCAAAACAGGATGCAGATAACTGTCTTACAGCCATGGCTGAGCAATACTAGTGAAGAAACACAGCATTGGGTGATTTATATGGGTTGCAGACTTCAGTCATTGCAAAAGAATATAACACATAATTATATTATTATAACTGTTAAAACAATGTTGATCCACTCCTAATGGCTTGAGAATGTAAATAGCCTAATAAATCATAATAGCATAATAAAGCTACATTTTAACCTCAGTCATTAAAACTGGGATTTGGGGAGACCTCACGAGACAATATTATCATGCAATTGCAATTCAATATGTAATGCAATTGTCACCATTCTCACAGTTGTATGTATTGCAATTCAATATTGTATTTTCTTTGACTCTTTTAATCATATAACCATTTGCAAACAGTTAAGTCATCCAAGACCAAATTCTGCCAAAAAACGTTTTTGAAAAAGAATTCTGTGATAATTCTGCCAAAAAATATAATTGCACAATAGGATTGGAGTAATTACAGTATTTGTATTTTCCCAAATAAAAATAATTTAGCCGCTGGAAAACCAAAATAAAATATGAATAAATTCTTGAAGACAGTATCGATTTTAAGATCATGAAAGATAATATTGAAATACTGCACTATATCGATTCATTAATAAATGTATTTATTTTTGACTCATATCCATTGTTTCATATCTAATCTAATGTGCTGGCAGCACTCCTCTAGTTGTCTAGAGGATTTTGTCTGGTTTTCCAAGAGTTGACTTGCCAGCAAGATCCTTGTAATGCATGTAATTTTACTCATTATGTGTCATTTTGGAATAAAGCATAATGCTGCTAAATGACGTAATGTAAAATAATGGATCACAGATTCAGACAGGCATTTATATGTTAATAAATTAACCTTGCCTGTAGTTCTGCCTTTTATTGTGTATTGCAATCTATTAGAATTTGAAAATGTCTAATAATAATAATAATAATAATAGGCATAATCATGGAGCCTGGGTATTGTGGTTATCGTTACACTTTTGACCTGAGCAGGGCTCATTTCACAATTTGTATTCCTAAAACTGGTTTCGGTGCATGTTGGGTTGTAAATGCCTCTTTTCTGACAACTGATTGGTTCAATATGACTGCTTATGATTCATGTTTGTAGACATAACCTTGACAGGACCAGATTCAGAGTGCTGTGTACATGTCCATGACAGTGTACCCAGATAAAAATCTTTCACTGTGACTTCACACAAATTATGAAGATGGCCATCTAACTTTAGGTCCTTGGTCTATATGCAGACTGTACATATCTGAACATTTCATAGCATTGCACTTCCTTGTGATTTACATGACTATGCTTTTTAACTCTTTAAGTTATGTCACTGTGTAATAAAAAAAAAAAAAACATTCATCGTCATTATATGGATATGTTTTGCAATGCTAACCCTACCCAAAATATACCCACATTTAAAATTACCATACAAATGTGTTGAGTGTTATAGAGGTGGGGATAAAGAGAATTCCTCACCTGGAACCAAATCTAGACTGGGCCTGTTTTTACTGAGCTGAGAATTCCATGCATGCAGTTTCTGAATGGCTAGTATGGCTACCACAATTTGTCTTTTTGATTTTGAACATTAATACAAATTGTAACCATACACTGACACCACACTATACAAAAACCATCTGACATTAGATAACATCTGACAGTATATTAATATTACAAGTGAAAACATGCTCTTTCTAAATTATACGTTTCCTGTCAATCAGGGAGAGGATTATGTTACATACTTTAGTTTAGATAACCATGAGGTTTGCATGCTTAGCTTACCTGCTGCTTGTGTTGTTGCCCTGTGTGTGTCTGTGTGTTGAAGAGAGCGAGTTAGAGAGAAGTGATTCAGTGCAAAAATATCAGAGGGAGTGTTCTTGTGATCAATGTCTTTCATTCTTTCCTGTATGATTGCAACATATCCTTTTTCCTTAACCAACCATATTTGAACAATATGTACAATATCTAATTATTTAGATCAGTCTTCTTCTCAGTCAATATTAAATGTATCCATAACTTTTCAGGTAACTGTGAAACAACCTTGAGAATCATACCACTGGCCACTTGTCGTACCTTACTGTAAAGTTGGCAGAAGTATTATCTTTTAACAGGAAGGTTTTATATTATAATGGCTTATCAATGTTTAATTGGATAACAGTGGAAACTAATTTTATAGCCTAATGTTTATACAGCTCCTGTGAAGGCAAAGTTTTCTATATTGTTTACCATGCTATTGACTGTAGCATGGACTGCATTTTGTAGTCTGTGAAAATACAATGCAATTATTTTGTTATCTCAATTTACAGATTTTAAACGTTCTGCTTGGCAGGTGAAATGTAACCAAGGTCTATCCCTTACAGTTCTGATTGGAACAGGATCTTCAAGCTGCTATGTTATAGGCCAGTAACAGTTTCCCACTGCCTGCCCACATTTGTTCTGCAGAACAATAGTGGGAGTTTCTCAATGTTGATGGTCAAGTTCATGTAGCAATAAGGCTATGTCAAAGTACAAGCTTTGAACATTTTGCGGAACCTAGTACATCACCTTTTGTAACTTTAACTTTAAAACATAATAGCTATTTGAACCATGCAAAGTTTTGCAAGAGTTTGTCACAATGAATGGAAGTTGCAATGGGCTACTGATGTTTTCATTTCAGTGTGGCACTCCAGAGGTCTTTACATTCACACGGCTTTGCACACAAGGTTTTTCATTTCTCTGCATTGCCATTTGTATTAACCACTAACATTAACTTTAACTGCAATGTGCAGGAATGCAGTAGCTTCACTGTAAATAGTGACTGTTCTGCGCCTGAAGTGAGAAGAGTTCAGTGGAGTGGCACAACCTTGCTAGCATGACCTATACACCAGAATGTGTGGTAACCAAAACCCAGTGCACAATGGAGAAAGCACTAATATATATATAAACATAAACACCAATATACCATTTTCACAGTGACCTGAAAGTATACCAAAGACACAAACATTCTTCTTATCTAACCTACTGTACAAACTGGGAAAATTGCCTGTTAAATGACCTGTCCACACAGGTGTTTGTAGCTTATTATACTTGTTAGGGTTAGACTCAGGTCTGGGCATGTACACCATGCTGGATTAGTCTCTTGTGTAGGCTATATGCAATTTGTGCAACATAACTAGGTGTCATATTATTTTCTGCATTTATTGTACATGGCCCAATATCATGGGCCATGTACATGTCAATAACATTTAAACTGTTAGATAATTGATTGATTTCCAATCTCTTACCAGCAAATATTAGACAGCCTTAAGACAATTTCTATATCTTGAGCAACAGTGACGCAGTGGGTAGAGCAGGAAGGCAGGTGATTGAGAAGTTTCTGGTTTAAACCCTGCTAACTCCTCACCAAGTGTCAAGGTGTACCTTAGCAATAGTTCTGACACGTCAGGTTAGAAAGTTTCACCCCCCACCTGAAAACAGGAGAATGCAACCAACCTTGCCCTCACAGTTCAAACTGTTTTCAAACAAAGCAAGTCAGTTAGGCCTACCTTGTAAGAAAAATCATATGGTTTTGTGGGCCTACATAGTGGGACAAAATGTCAGGTGGTCCCTTTGTTTTACACTCAAGAGCGCAGAAAAACAACACCATATCAGCATTCAACTGCTTTAGACCAATGATTGTGAGTAACAAACAATAGGCTAAGTGACAATACTGAGCGTGTGCAATGCATAACCAAACTCTTTATAAACTGGCATAGGCTATGGGCCAAAAGCCCGCCATACAAAATCATGCAAAGGTCATGCAGAATTTACGGGACTAATACCTACATCTAACCTCAAAATGAGAGGCTGTTTAATCTGCAAAAAAATTTATAACCATGTAAGGTTTTCTAGGTTCTTGTGTAGAATTAAAATGTGTCTATTTGATTAAATACTGCAGGCCTACAGTACATGCCCAAAATCTGAGCAACAATAACCATAATTCTACTCCTGCTTAACCACACTCCCCTCTAGTGGTGGTAATAAATATAACCAACCTAATTTATAGACAATCTTATAAAATCGGTTTAGAAAGTACAAAGCAGTATTCCAAAAATGTATATTACAATGTATGAGGGTTTGTAGTTGAAGTAAATCATATCAGAATGGGCCAGATAAACTGCCAGGTGAACCAAACATTATGCAGAAGATGTGTCACAAACCCAGCTATATTACACTACCACAAACCCTATGGCAAGCCGTTTTGACATTTATTCTCCAAGACTTACTGGTATCTGTTTAGTAGATACTAGTATATATTCTTTAGATACTAGTACTAGTAACTATTTGAATAGAATCTAGTAACTATTGGAATAGATGCTAGTATCTAAAGAAAAGTTACTAGTATCTAAAGAATATATACTATTATCTAAAGAATAATACACTAGTATCATAAAACCCAGCTAAATTACATTACTATACTATCACAAACCCAGTTAAATTACAATACCACACCAGCTAAATGAAAGAAGACCTATGTTTATTTACAAAACATTAACTAAAAACAACTCAAATACACTCAACAAAAAGGAATTGAGGATCTGGTAAATATGGAAATACATAAATAAAAACCTTAAGGCCAACCATGTGGGCAACAAAAGCCAGAGGTATCCCCAACTGCCACTGTCATCAGGAACACCTGCTAAGGAAAGAGATAATCCAGCACAGTCACAAAACCACCAACAGGGGGAGAACGCCACAAGTATCTACACAGCAGCCCTCACCCAACCTCTATCAAACTGCTGCTAGCCCATCAACCACTAGCGAGCCACACCCTCCATTCCACTATAACTGTAGGTAATATTACATAATTGGTTTACGCTAACACTACTACTTGATAATGAGTTTTTGTTTTGTTTTGTTTTTTTACATAAATACATTATGCATTTTCTCATCCCCAAATGTAAGATGAATAACCTCCAGAACATTGGATTGAGCAGGGCCTGGTGTATAATGTTTAGACACCTCTCTGCCATAAATGTGTAGCTCAGTGGTCCTCAACCCTGGTCCTGGAGACCCCCTGCCCTGCATGTTTTATGTCTCCCTGCCTCAACACACCTGGTTCACATGACTGAGGATTTTGGAAGTCATTCGCTGATATGTTCTTGTTCCATAATTGACCATCATTCATATGATTATATTGGCTCACTACCAGGATTTAACATTTCTGAACAGCAATAGACCTAGAAGAAAAATGGGAGTGAATAAGAACATATCCAACTTCCAACAACCTGCTTAACAACCATCTTACTCACAAATACAGTACTGTATACTTACATAATCAGTTAATATTATAATATGTAATTTACTGTAACAGGACTGGTTTTTGCCATGCATGCAATGTTAGATCTGTTTTTTGTTTATTATTTAACCTTTAATGAACACAACATAATGGGTAAATCCTTAACAAGGCTAAGATAATTTAATAATAAAAACACACCTGGGTCAAATGAATGAATGGGTCGTTATCAGGCTTTTATGAATTTAAGGATAATTTTGAATCTGAATTGTGTTACATATAAAGGTGTTTTTAAAAAAAGTGTATCACTCCCACATAGGGTTGTGTTCTAAACTGTTTATTCAAGCTAAAATAGTGTGTTACTAATAGTACTAATCTAGTATTTCTTGTTTTTGAAAATAGTTTTGTTGATGTGACTTGGAGATGTGCTGGGCTTCAAAGTAGAGTGTGACCTACTCGGTCTGTAAGGGCCATAGAAGGAAAATAGGTAGAGAAACAGGTGAATTAGAAAAGTGCTTATTTGTTATTTAGAAGTGTGCTCACAGTTTGCTTGGTAACGACCCTAGGATATGACCACCCATAGTCCTCTATCTTGTCAACAAAATAGGCTTTACAAACTACAAGGAAGTGTTGTTCATCGCCAGTACGCAAAC
This sequence comes from Aphredoderus sayanus, assembly GCA_027564795.1. Lineage (NCBI taxonomy): Eukaryota > Metazoa > Chordata > Actinopteri > Percopsiformes > Aphredoderidae > Aphredoderus > Aphredoderus sayanus. The sequence continues at coordinate 11,696 of JAODUG010027731.1, forward strand.
CATAAGTAAACGTTTAACTGGTAGGCTACCGTATCATAAATATAACTTGAGTCAAAAATGGCTATTGTTCAGTAACAGAAAATTGACTATGAATAGGCTACTTAATTTAGACTGATTCAAATAACCTCAGCAATGCTTGTTGATGAAGACCCCACACTCGCAGGTGTAATACCAAAAAGTCATACCCTGCCCGAAACCGGAGCACGATTTACAGCCGCTTTTATCTGGACTCACTGGTCATATCATGGAAAGACATAACTTTATCCATCGATCCATCCTCAACCTCTTAACCACAAATGTCCCTTTCCCTAGCCACAGCTCTGACTGGGGATCCCGAGGGTTTCCCAGGCCAGTGTGGAGATATAATCTCTTTACCTAGTCCTGGGTCTTCCCTGAGGCCTCCTCCCAGCTGGACGTGCCTGGAACACCTACCTAGGTAGGCGCCCAGGGGGCATCCTTACCAGATTCCCGTACCACCTCAACTGGCTTCTTCTCGGAATACTAAGCTTCTCACCCTTGCTCTTCTGAAAAAAACCCATTTCGGCCGCTTGCACCTGCGATCTAGGTATTTTGGCCATGACCCAGTCTTCATGACCATAGGTGAGGGTAGGAGTGAAAATTGCCTGGTAGATCGAGAGCTTTGCCTTCCGGCTCAGCTCTATTTTCGTCACAACTGTGTGGTAAAGCGATTGCAATACCGCTCCCGCTGCTCTGATTCTCCGGTCAATCTCACGCTCCAATGTCCTCACTTGCAAAAATGACCCCAACATACTTGAACTCCTTCACTTGAAGTAAGGACTCATTCCCTACCTGGAGTAGGCACTCGACCGGTTTCCTGCTGAGAACCATGGCCTCATATTTAGAGGTGCTAATCCTCATCCCACCCGCTGAGCTGCGAACCGATCCAGTAAGTGCTGAAGATCACAGACCCAAAAAGTGATTGGTGACAAAGCGCAGCCCTGGCAGAGACCAATCCCCACCTGGAACAAGTCCGACTTTCTGGCGAGAATCGGGACACAGCTCTCACTTTGGGCGTACAGTGATTGGAAACCCTTGAGAAGGAAATCCCTCACCCCATACTCCCTCAGCACCTCACACAGTATCTCCTGAGGGACCGCATCATACACCTTCTCCAGATCCACAAAACACATGTAGACTGGATGGGAATACTCCCAGGCCTCCTCCAGGATCCTTGTGAGAGTAAAGAGCTGGTCTGTTGTTCCACGATCAGGATGGAATACGCATTGTTCCCCTCTTTGACAATTGGCTGAGCACCTTAGAGTAGACTTTACCATGGAGGCTGAGAAGTGTGATACCCCTATAATTGCGGAACCACCGCCCTAGTCTGCCACTCCTTGGGCACTGTCCCAGACTTTCACGCAATGTTAAAGAGACATTATCATCCAAAACATCGCCTCCACACCTAGACCCTTCAGCATTTCAGGACGGATATCATCAATCCCCGGGGCTTTGCCACTCTGTTGTTGTTTGACTACCTCAGTCACTTCCGGCATGGAAATGGACAATGATCCCCCATCAGTCTCCAACACTGCCTCTACCATAGAGGGCGTGTTAGTTGGATTCAGGAGTTCCTCAAAGTGTTCCTTTCATTTCCCTATTACCTCCTCACTCAACAGCGTTTTCCAGAAGCACCTTGGTGCCGACCGAAAGTCCTTCTTCATGTCTTCAACGATCTTCTCCCACACCTGATGCATTTCCTCTTTCACGACAGAGGCTGCAGCCCTTCGGGCCCGTCGGTACCTTGCAACTGCCTCCAAGAGTCCTTTGGGATAATATGCCCTTCTTCAGTCAGACAGCTTTCCTGACCATTGGTGTCCAGCACGATGTTCGAGGGTTACCGTCCCTTGAGGCAACTTAGACCTCTCTGCCGCAGCTTCACCTGCAACACTCATTTGGGCTTACCAGGTCTGTCCAGAGTCTTCCCCCACCCTTTGATCAAACTCGCCACCAGATGGTGATCAGTTGACTGCTCTGCCCCTCTCTACACCCGTGTCCAGAACATGCGACCTCAGATCAGAGGATACTGTACAATTACAAAATCGATTATCCACCTTTGGCCTAGGGTGCTCTGGTATCTTGTGCACTTTCTCCAAATCATGCCTCTCCAGGTGTTTTCACCATTGCCCATGTGCGCGTTGAAGTCTCCCAGAAGAACTATGGAGTCCCCTACTAGAGCCCCATACAGGACTCCATTCAGGGTCTCAAGGAAAGCCAAATACTCTGAACTGATGTTTGGTGCATATGCACAGACAACAGTCAGAGATTCCATCTGGGCGTAGAAGTAAGCCCTATCTGGTCTAATTGGTACCTCCCGCACAAGTTCCAGTTCCTTCCCCCACAAAGAGGTGATGTTCTACGTCCCCAGAGCCAGCCTCTGCCACCCGGGTCGGGTCCGTCGAGGCACCTGAACTTCACTCACTGCTATTCATGTGGCAGTGCACATGATCCCCACGGTTTATTCCATGAGTGGTGGGCCCATAGGATAGAGAGGAAGGTGCCACATTGCTTGTTCCGGCTTTGCCCGGCTGGGCTCCATGGCAAACCCAACCACCAGGTGCTTGCCAAGCTTTTCCTGGGCCTGGCTCGAGATGAGGGCCCTGGGCTTTCTCCGGGAAGGGTAACTCCTCCTTTCTTAACTTGTTCCAGGAGGGTTCTTTTGAAACATTCTTACTCTGGCCGCTCCCCCGAGATCTCGTTGCCTTGGGAGAGATATGCTTACAAAATGATCTGATACTTACTACACAGCATCATTATCCTACCCTTTACAATGCATTTCCAGTTTATGTGGCATATCAAGGGAAAGATGCTTTTGATTTGCGTTCGAATTTAGCAATTTTCTCGCAAATAACTTACTATACCTTTTAACAGTTTATGAATTTTTGAGAGAATTAAATAGGCCCTCTTGGTTATGTTGTGGAAATGCTCCCCAAGTCGCTCACTGAAAATAAAATGAGCTCTAAAAAAGAGTGGGAATGGTGAGGATGCAACCTTTCTAAACTGAATGGCCACTACAATGTCAAAACACAATGTCCTCTTTAAAAAAAAGAAGAAAATGTAACGTTATGTTTGATAATTCCTTGTGCATAGTCCTATTACCACATGTATGATCATGAAATGAAAGTATTAAGTAGTAATTGTATTGTACTTAGGCCATTTTGAGTATGGTGAAAGAATGAATCATAACCACAAACCTTTAAACTCCACCCACACTTCCTTATAACTTGCTGTTAATTTTAGTCACCAGTTATGATTCAGGAAACTGGCTGTCATTTTAATTTCCCTGTGCTGCTGCATCTGTCATTCAACGACGACACAGCTTTGCAGTCAATGTGAAGAGCTGCTGTACAAATGTTATCAGATTATATCAGCTGTTTAAGCACATCCCACATATGACAGGAAAATAGAGAGTGATGTCAAAGCTTGTAATCTGCCTACGTGGAAACAGCCAAGAAGAGGTCCAATATTATTAAAAAGTGAATATTTTGAGAGAATGATTCCCCCCCGTTTGACAAAGACAATACTTGCTTTCATCCTTCTTTTGTTAACTATAGAATCTCATGAATGAAAGTTATTCTAGACAAAGGTAGGCTAATGGGGATTTTATTTATACTAAGATATAGATTTGTCACAATTATTTACTTCAGGAAATGAATAAATGTTTTCAGAGAACACTATCTCTTGGTCTCTTTTGACTCTCACTCTTTCCTGTATGACTGTAACGTAATGTAATGTACTCCTTATAGTGAATATAGACCCAGAAGAATGAGACTGCTGCCACCTATGACATCTTTTGTTTTGTTTACAATTTAGCTAAAAGCCATTATAAAAGATAGATATAAAATATATTTCAGATATTCCAAATATTTAGTGAGCACAAACTTGAGACAAAAATCTCAGACAAACAGTCCATGGTTTACTTAACTTAGACATTAATAACAATGGGCTAAATTATAGCAAGACTAGCCAAGGTGTCTAGCCCAAATAAACCACTTTAAGATTTTGCTATAAAATATTTTCTTCAAAGAAAGTATATAGTGAAAGTCCCTATCGACTCATTTATGTTTGCTTCCTAATATTTAAGCTAGGGCCAGACAAAGTGGGTGGAGTTGAGTACGTCACTCTATACCTCTGCTAGCACACACATTACATTTCCAGTTGCTCGGGGGCAGTCCCCACCATGTCTGCCCTTTCCCCACCTTCGCTTGATCTATCAAGGTTTTCCCTTCTTAACTGAGCATCCCAGTTTCTTGTTTCACAGCCTTACTTGTGTCTGTTCTAACACAAGTGGGGAAAAAACACGTCCCTTATTAGATGTTTGCTGAAAATAATAGTTATTCTTAAGTGCCATTTTCAGTGGTGCTTAGATGGGGATGAGGTCAATCAGGAGATGGGAAGGCACCTTGTCTTCTGAGAAAGGAACACTATGACTTGGTTACTAAACTACCACAAGCAAACAAGCTGGGGGATGGTAGATTCTAGGTCAGTTCAAGACCAACTCTGAGAAATGCAACAATGATAATGTGCTTGATCAGTCATTTAGGGTCTTTGTCAAAACCCCCCCAGGTCACACACCCTTAACTGACTAAAATCAGATAAATTGCATCCCCCTTCAGTCTTACTGTAATTGTAGATGTTGATTAATAATACTGTTGGAGTGTTAAAATTCAGATTTTGAAAAAATGTAATGCAGTTACTAAGCAGTCACTGATGATAAATTGGTTGTGTTCTAATTCTATTTGAAATGTCAACTTCCAAATCATTTTAATAGATTCAAATGCAGAATTTAATTGGTAAAAGTCAATGTTTCTTTTTATTTATTTTTTTTACAGTATATTATTTCATAAAGACAATCAAAATATAATAATTGTTTCAAGGAGGTCGTCAAATATTTTTCTGGTAAAAGCTTGACCCGCAGTAGTTCCAGAGAGTAGAGACACAGACTAATACTGTTAATAGAAAAAACATTCTAACTGTTAGAAGTTGCATAGGCTACAGTAGAAAACATTGGCATAATGGTGGGTACCCTCTTGTCAAATTGAAACAAATGCACAACTGACCTTTTTATTGTTTTCTGCTGTTGTTGTAGAAACCATTTGAGCAGCAGCTTTGTTGTTAGCTGTGTTTGACCTTAATATATAGATTGGAATTGATTTAAAAAAAACTGAAGCCAAACTGAATGAAAATGCTTTATATAAGTACCTATATCGGAACAGACAGTCTCAACCCGATTGAAATTTAATTTGGATGTAGAGGGCTAGTATAAAGCGTTCTATAACCCGATTGAAATAATCACTGTTTATTAACATAACAGTTTAACCCGAATCAATTCCTGGTTGTATTATTCTGCCCATTCCTCAAGTCTTTAACTTTAGGCTGTTTATGTTGTTTTGTGAATGCTGAATTAATTGTAGACAATGCAATATTCTGCACAGCCACAGTACAAAGTTTGGACAAAACAATTGCAAGATGCATATACAGTAAGCAATGGGATCTACTGTGACTTTATTTGGAGCCACAAATACCTCAACCAACCACACTAATAGCCTTCTGTGACAGAGGCTAGTTGGTTTTATCATTTGTGCTAGTGGGACCAATTACATTACCAAGCCTACATAATGTGCACATTTTAATATATTCTGATTAACTGAGATGGTGCATCTAAACACCATATTGTATTTAATTGATTGATTGACACCACTTGTTAAAAGGAAACCCGAAATCTTCAATGGAAGGATTTCATTTAGAATGACAGTGTCCATGTAAACCCAGCAGAGAGGCAGAAAGGTTTACTCTGGTGGAAATAGACCAACCTGTTTCAACACAAAATCCAAGTGGTACAATGCTATGTTGTTTGTTTCAGGGTTTGGGAATAGTATTTGCAATACTGATAGCAATTGAAAGTAATTTACAAAAAACATTTATCAATTTGTTTCTGCTACCCTATGTTGCGGCTAATAGTTGAATCTCAGAAATCTTAGATTTTGTGTACAATGTGGTGGTTGTTGCTAGTGTAAACAATGTAAGTATTACGTCATGGGCTACCTCACTGGTAAATAACTGCTGCTTTCATCTTCTCTGGTGATTTACAGAAGCTGCATTTGCATAATAAACAGTCAGATGGCAGTTTTAAATGAGAAAGTTCTTGTTTCTTTTCTTTATTATAAGTTCTAATAATTGCCTATGTTAAAAGGGGGATTTTACATGAGTCACATAGAAGCATATAAAAGCAAGAAGGTGGAGAGGATGAGCAAACTGTGATACGTGTGCGGGCAGGAGGGAGTGAGGTTGCACCCCATGCAGAAATACTTTGAAAAAGGAAGTACAGTCAGTATTCTCAAGAGACAGGTTAGTGAAATGTTGCTTTTGCAACATATAAAATGACACTATAATCTATAGGTATTCTATGCATTCAATCACAGGCGATTGGAATATCAATTGCCGTGTATTCTATTTAGAACAATGTGGATAATCCTGTTAGATTAGTAGACAATTTGTTCTGTTAATAGATACGTTTTGCAAAATAGCGATTTTGCCATCAATTTTAAATTTTTGTTCTCTCAACATTTTGGTGTAAAACAAAATCCATTCATGATTTAGACTGGCTTATGGTTTTTTAGGCCATCATGGTCTCTAGTGTGGTCGAGAACTGTTTAGATCGAAATAAGGCTTACGTACAGAATTTACCATAATGAGTTGCCTAATCATTAATAACCTATTGTATATGATGTCAAATTTGGTTCACAAGCTGTGTATGGTTTATTTTTAAAAAGTGGAATTACTTGAAATACTGTATACATAAGGATCAATGTGTAAGCATGTTTCTGTGTGTGCGTGTGCGTGCTTATGAGTTAAGCTACGGTAGAATGAATGTGAAGGTAAGTATGTAGGACAGGCCTCGTACAATATTACTATTGTTTGTTGATTTGTCCTTGTTTTTAATTGACTGCATCATTAATGCTCACCAAATCATTGTAACATTTTACAAAAGCTTATTCAGATATAGGGTTTACTTTAAACTTATTTGCTTTAAACATTGCATAATTTTAAATTGATGTTTGATGCATGATAAAGTTTTTATATATATTTTGTAATGATTTTAAATAAATGTTTTCTTATTTATTTTTTTATACATTCCTTAATTAGTTTTTGTTTCTTACATTATAATGTTTTCAACTGGCTTGTTCATTTTATTATTCCTCTCATCCTTTCCCCTGTTTACTTTCTATTTAATTATTGTATTACTTTTAATAGACTATGGGGTATTATTCTTTGTTTTTATTGTCAGCCGTTTTAGTGACTGATTGTGTATGTAATCAGTCACTAAAATTGATTGATTAGGCCTAGTTGATTGATTTTATCAATTGTAACTGGTTGTTTAGAATTGCCTGTATGTTTGAAATTCGGTAATTTAACATTAGGATTGTCTAAATGTGATCATTTGTCTCCCCCTGCAGGCTTGTACTTCATGAAGCATAATCTTCCTACAATTCAATCAAATTTAGCTCCGGTCTCAGGTCGGGGTTAATGCTAATCGTGATAGGGGTTTTATCTATAACACCTAACATGTTAGCATTTTCTTTGATCTGGGAAACCACACCACATTGGAGATTACCAAGACTCGTACCAGGAGTAATCTACAAAAATACAAAATGAAACGTGATGTATAGGCCTAGGCCTACATTGGAATTGATGCTATAAGCGTGGGCATAGGCTACATTCTGCATTATGTGTTGTATTTAACCATGTAAAATATTAGACCTTTTCCACCTGTTTAATAAAGATCAACTTTATAATATGTCACTGTAGTGGTGTGCATTTACAGTAAAGTACATCATATACTTTGTTTGTAATTAACTATTGAAAGTTGTCACTACTATAGTAAACGTCCATTAACCCTCATAATGTACTCGTAATATAGTATTTAGCCACACGGCAGCGCCATCTGATTGTGTATGATTTGTGTGTTTTTCAATTGT
>JAODUG010027741.1:0-10819 GCA_027564795.1 Aphredoderus sayanus
CTGATCACCATCTGGTGGTGAGTTTGGTCAAGGGGTGGGGGAAGGCTCTGGACAGACCTGGTAAGCCCAAGCGGGTGGTGTGGGTGAAGTGGGAACATCTGGAGGAGGCCCCTGTCCGCGAGATCTTCAACTCACACCTCTGGCGGAGCTTTTCTGGGACCCCTGTTCAAAGCCTCTATTGCTGAAGCTGCGACAGAGAGCTGTGTCCTCAAGGTCTTAGGTGCCTCAAGGGGCGGTAACCCTCGAACATCATGGTGGACACCGGTGGTCCGGGAAGCCGTCCGACTGAAGAAGGAGGCCTTCCGGGATATGTTATCCCGGAGGACTCCAGAGGCAGATGCAAGGTACCGGCAGGCCCGAAGGACTGCAGCCTCTGCTGTGAAAGAGGCAAAGCAGCTGTGAGTAGTTACACTACTACACTTTTATTTTTTACATATGTTATTTAACAGATTACTTTGTAACATGTGCAATATTTATATAAATATAAATATAAAGTCACACCTTTACCTGGCTCTGCCCCTGTCAGTGGGGGGCCATGTCGTACAGTACCTGCCTCCCCTGTCTCTTAACATATCTGGCTGTTCACGGGCCATCACTGTACTCACCTCCACGTTAGCACACAGCACCTGGTGAGATATAGTGGGAAAAAGGTGTTCAACAGTGTACGACATCTGTAGAATGTGTGGAATGAAAAATTTAAAACAAGATATATTACTGTGCTGTAATTTGTCTTTGTGGCTTTTGAATGTTACATGACCCAAGTAACATTGGGTTGTGTGTGTGTGTGTGTGTGTGTGCGGGTGGGTGTGTGTGTGTTGTGACAGAACTGAAGCTGACCTTGCCTGAGTTGGATAAGGGAACCCTAGCCGACAGACATCAAGGACTCTGGTTACTGTGTGCGTGTGTGTATGTGTGTGCGTGCGTAGTTCGATGAGGTAATGTCGCACTCAATTATTCACCGGCAATTACTGTTGTGGTGTGTGTGTTTGTGTGTCAGCTCTGTGCATGCATGTAAATGCACTGTGTGCATGCCAGAATGTACAGACACTGTCTTGAGTCGCACACCTCACACGTCTAGTTCAATGCTTGCGATAGACATTATGTGCTCCTGTGGTTATGACGGTAAACCAATGACCCACAGTGAGCTCAGAGCTTCTGTAGGGAAACCGGCTATAAGAAAGGATGATATCATGAGGCTGAGCACTAATGATGCTTGCTACTCCCCTGTTTGTCATCTGGCAGCCTGGCTGGATGGGCGACATACACAACGGGTGATGTCATCCGGTTCACTTGGCACTGGCTCAATTATGCTACAGGCACTGCCTGTGTGACTGATGGCTGCTAATAGCAACACTGTTGGAGCACAGGGAGAGAAAAAGGAATTACACAGATGGAGAGATTGTTGCCTGCAGCTTATTTTGTAATACTACTCTTGTCGGTTATGTATCAAAGCGATGACTTCTACCTGTGCCAGTGCGGAAAGCCACTGCGTTGTGGTTTATCCCTTCTCTGTGAGCCGGAGGTGTGAAATATAGGACAGGTCCTCACAGGCCCTCAGCTGCGCCTGTTGTTTCAGGTAGGGTTTCCGGTGGTTAACAGCAGAAGTGTGGTCTACAGTAGGACAGTGGCAGCAGTGAACACCAATGGAGATCCACCATGTCTGTACTGCTGTCATTTGTTACAAGCAGTGTGTGGCAGCTATGCGACTGAGCCTCACCATCTCTCTCTCTCTCTCTCTCTCTCTCTCTCTCTCTCTCTCTCTCTCTCTCTCCCTCTTGCAATGCTGGGGTGACAGAAGAAAGCTGAATGTTTCAGTGGAGGAAAAACCCATCTGTCACCGTGGCAACGGGGGGAGGCGGGCAGGAGGGGCGAGGACGGAGAAAAAGCCCTGTCAGTCACGCTGCCTCCTGAAGTCTCTGGTGGAGAGGTGAGAGGATCAATAGACGATGAAAGGCCGCGAGGACGAATGTGAGGAAGTGGCTTGTATGGTACCATACAGTACACACACACACACACACACACAGGAGGCTTGGCACTAAACCCACTACAATTTTCAGCACAGCTCATCCCCATATCATCTTGTAGTCAAAATCCATCTACAAAGTTCAGCACATACAATGAATTTCAACACATATATACATGTATACATAGAAGTCCTTGTTCCAGTGGGGAATGCCTTTTAATGTTTTGTCAAAACGTGTCTGTAAGACAAACATTTAATCATTCACGAACCGCATAATAATTATTTTGAAATTGGATAACCAGATTTGCGAAAAAGGGAAAGCTCCCTTCTTCTTTTTAGACAATAACTTTGGGGCCAAGAGGGAGGACTTAAAAGCAGCGCATTGAAAGAAGATGAGATGGAAATGGAGGGAAGATGAAGTGAGAAGAAATACGGCAGTGACATACTGAGGAAGAGAGCTGTGGATAAACAAACATTAAATCCTCCTCCCCACTGAGACAAATATATATAAATGACATATCTGCAGGCTTTTAGTCCATAGCTCCACCTCAAAACCAATGCTTTTCCACTTCTGAAAGTCTATCACATATCCATGGACCGCACAGGCTTCAATTAGTCATTTAAACACCGGCATAATCAAGTGATTGTAGCCTCTAGGATGCCATTGTGCCCAAGCCTGTATATAGGCAATACACTCTGCCAAGGATTAATACAACAAAGGCATAACTACACATCAGGAATGTAAAAGGCCTGTGTACAGTATGTTTTCTTTTTGTCCACAAATGTCTGTCTGGCATTAATATGTCATTTACAGTTATTTTATAATACATAATTTAGTGCTTTTAATGCTGCCAACTGTTTTTTGTTGCGGTCTCTTTCCCCAGTTAAGTAAGAAATGCCATTTAAGGCATACAGAGTGATCTCCTGGACGATGCTGTCAACATGGTTTGCTAGCGCGCCACTTTGACCTTGTGTGAACCATTGTGTCCTGCAGCCTATCTTTGTAACTCAGCGTCAAGGTGCCAAGGTACATACGCAACTGGCATGTCGTAAACTGACAAAGCGCTGCCGATGCCACTCTAATTTCCCATAGTCGTTGCCTTACAAGCATTGCATGCATAAAAAACAACAACAAAAGATCTATGAGGCAGCTAAAACTGCATCCCGTCCCACCCCCGCCCCCATAGTCCTGCTAAAGATTGAACCTGGCATATATCTGTATCCCTGTTAGACTCTTCTATATCTCTGAGTGGAGAAGAGACACATACGGTAATCATCAAATAGTCCTCGGTGGGAAAGAATTTTATAAGAGAAAATGTTGAAATTTGAAAGTATTTTCGATTCGACTGCGCAGCTGTTAACAGTTAGCTGTTAACAGGAGGGAATCATTGAAAGATTAATTTCTATAATTCAACATTTCCTCCTCCAAACAATCCTTTACTAAGGCCTTGGAGAGGAATATGAAAACCCCACGCTAGGCTCTTGAGTTGAGCACACATAAACATTCTGTGTGTCTTTGTAATCATTGCCAGCCTGCTGAGCCTTTAACCACAGGGGAATTACCCGCGGTCTGTGGCCCATCAGAGGAGCCCAATCCTGGGCAGACTAAACACCTCACCCTGGGAGTGACAGTGCTGACATGGACTAAGGAGGTTATGATCACGGGTACTTGGAGACTGCCTTGCACACAGTACTTTGCATCAACTGCAATCAATACAGATTCAAGAGCAGCGGCATTCCCCGTTTGAAGGATGGAGTTCATATAGAAAAGCCGGTCATCACAGCCTCTGCTGGTCAGTAATGATGAAGCTGCTCAGCAGTATTTCGGAGGGATAAGCATTTTGAAAATGTTATTATGAATAAGATGTCACACTCAATCAGTTAAGCAATTTCTAAAGCCGACTTAGATATTTAAAAATAATCAATTGTTCTACCTTAATCTCTTCTGCTTGCCAGCATTCCTGCTTCTCATAGGTGATTTAGCTTCATGATTTCAGACATCGGTGCATTCCTCAATGAGGTCTATGGATCCACTGAGAACTTTACTCACTTTAATGGCACACATAGCACAGTCAATACAATATCCTATGAGCGAGTCTCTGGATTTATCATTCTGTTACATTGGCTCACACTAGGAGTAACAAAAGAGAGACTAAGCATGCTAAAACACCCATGTGGGCCTTCATAGAGGCACCTTTTTAAAATGGATCTTTCTGGGCTAAAGATATGATTCATGCATTAAGTGTAAGTAGTTAGCTATCTAATATATGGAAGCATCTGTATCACATCGCCTCTTCACTGTCGGAAAGTCGACATAACTTGGAATCATTTCTAAAAGACCAAAATAAGACTTGAGATAGCATGCCCCAGAAACCAAACATAGCTTTTGTAAGTTACCATTTGATTGGGAAGTTTTGACAGATGTTCTACATTTACTCTTCACTTACTGTATAAGTAAAACAAATACCCGTAATACAAATATAAATTCACTGTCCTAAATAAAAAAGATTTTCAGCAATGAAAGTAAACATAGCCAACAAGCACTGTGCATCACACAGCTGTCTTTGGGACTGATATGTAAGCCCCTTTACAACAATCAGTTCCCAATGACCATTTGGAAAATTGTCCATGTTCTGGAAAAGGACCCAAAGAATTTTCTTGGTCACTCCCTTCTCATTGAAAACCCTTTGCACATCTGGAAAACAGCTAACTAAAGTAAAGCAGCATTTCAATATCAACAAAATAGCTATTAATATATCAATATTTAATATATAATGTATTTACTAAGTCCCAAACAGTGAGACCCAAAGGTTCTACGGTGGACAAGCACACTTTGTCTTGCTAGCTGTTTAAACTCCTGTCCTCAAATAATATGGGTGATTAGACCTCTGTGACTGACAGCTCCTATTTCACTTGTGTGGCACCTTGGCAGAACAAATGATACCTTTATGAAATGGTTATCTATACAGTGATTGCGTGATAACTCCATGCATCTCTCCTCCAAGAAGACGTCCAATGAGCCAATAATTCAAACTGTCCACAGATGGTTTTAAAGGTTAAACCTGAGAACATTTACCTGTATAATTGAAATCCCTCCAATCCTTCTTCGTGCAATTGTGTGGCAAGAGTGTTATCTCTACTTGTGGTGATCTGCTTTGTTCCATCTTTAATTTCCAGCTGGTTCCTGCCCACTACAGTTTGTGTCCAAATGCCTGCAGGCTGTATCGAGCTTCTGACCAGGACTCAGACCTAATTCTCCTCCTTATTATGTTGTTTGCCCCCTTTTCAGGCAGAGCTATTCATCCAAGGAGCCAGAGAGGCGCCTGAGCAAACACTGACAGACCAGCTAAGGTAGCAAAATGCCAATTTGACCAGCCTGTGTTTTTTTCTAACCAACCGTGGACTAGCCAGCCACAGCCAGCTAAGGGACTCTCAACTGCCACAAACATGGACCCTGCAGGAATCCACTCTTTTAGGCCTTCTGACTCTCTATTCATGCTTTTGTGTGCATGTGTCTCTTGAATGCCTCCTGACTCTTCTCTCACCTATTTTGCTCTTTCAACCAGTTTCTATCCAGTTTTATGTGCAGGGGAACCGTTTTGCCCAAGAGTCTCTACCAGAACATTCTTATTCTCATCTAGAATCCTCCAGTCACCACGATCTGCCTCTCCATGTCTAGACCAGTATAGTAGTTCCTGAAACCATAATTAGCTTTTTGGAATCTGTACTGACACTTTGTGAGGGATAGCACACAAAATGAAGAGTTCACTTGTATAAATACTGCTGGCAAGCAGTGCGTGTGTTGAGGCTGACAGAGCAGAGAAACTGGAGTAGGTGCTCAGAGAAAATAACAGCTCTTTGGCCAGAGACTTCCAGGAATAGGGTCAGTGCCCATTAAGGAACTACTAGGGCCACTATTGTGCTGCATGTAGAAGCTAAACTATAGACAAATTCTCTGAAATGACCTCAGCTGCTCACAGTTTACCATTATTGCTACATTCAATGTCTGGTTTGAGCTTTTGCGATTTTTGTAAGCGCCTCACTCATAGTAGTGCTTGTGAACACTGTATTCTCACCAATGCTGTCAGTTAGAGCTCACACGTGACGTTTTAACATGTCAAGTTCATTTACAGCAGCTTAAGCCTTAGCCTAAGTGCTAATCGACTCGATGATGTTAAAATGTATTTTCAGGGTGAGATTAGCACACAAGTATGTGTTATAATAAACATTTGTTAGTAACCAAGTGGAGCGTGAGGGCTTGCGAACTCTGTCTGAATAAACATTAAATGTGTCTTGGTTTTCTTCCTCCTACTTCCTCCGACCAGCCACATGAAAAAAGTGAAGTCCTATACTCATGTGCACGCACACCACCTCAGCTTTTGCACAGGGGGAACTAGGCAGAAGGTTGCGGTGGATACAAAGGGCTGTGTTGACACAGGCTCTTAACAATATATATAACCCTATTTAACACAGTTTGAGTGATTTGTAATAGTGTTTGGTTGGTCAGCTGTAAGTTTTAGTAATTCTGCTATAATATTGTGTAGATCTTTGGCCGCTTGTGTGGTGGAGGGTTATTTCAATGGTTATTTCAATAACCTCTCTGTATTGGTGCCCTCTCATGAGATGAACACCTGTTTACACCAATGTTAGACAACAAAGCAGCAGGGATCAGTCCTCTGGAGACATCTCGCATCACACCGCCCCCTACGGAACAGCAAGGCACCTCAAGGGCCATTACTAAGACATCAATGTACTAATTATTATTCTCGACTCTGCCCCCCCTAATTAATTACTCTCACAACTTGTGTTTTTACATTGTATAGATAACCACAGCTATTGTAGCAGCCATGATAGCACCCAGTAAAACACTGGACACACACACATTAATTTCTCTAATCCCACACTGCCTCATTAGCATTTTATACATTTAGGTTAATGTCATTATTTAACCTGCTTTTAATTGACAGACAGCCTTGGCTTGAGAGAGCCTCTCTGAAAGTTGAACCTGTTCTGCATATTCAGAGGTGGCCCTTTCCATGGAGAGGTCACGGTTGGGAGGAATGTCATTATGACCATGTTAATGGATGCCTGGCCACAGTCTTTTCACAAGGGGTCTGCCTCTGGACTACCAAAGAGTCATATCTTATTATGCCTTAAATGCATTCTGCCCACGACTGTTTTATTATGTGTTATTGAATTAAATTGTCAACAGGAAATATCAGTTTTCTTTAATAGATTGGCGTTCTGTGGATATTGATAAACCAGCTCATGGGTTGAAATGAGTAAATGCCTCCGGTGCTGTTTCCCCTATGGCTATTGGCTTATAGGGAGCGATACACCATAATGCTTCAAACTGTTGTGAACGGTACTCTTTCGCATCAGAAAAAATAGAAAGAAAAGTAATTGCCTCGTACCTAAAATGAAATGTCTTGAGAGGGATTTAAATAGCGAGGATTAATATGGTGAAGTAATGATATAATGTTTTGTCGTATGCGAAGAAAGCGATTGCCCTGAGCGGCGGCGACGTGCTGTGTAGAGAGGAGGAGCAGAGAGAGCAAGTGGGTGTGTTGAGGCGAGAGAGAAAGAGAGAGAGAGAGAGAGAGGGAGAGAGAGCAAACCGTACCTCTTTCAGACCCCTGGTTTCCACCCTTCGTCTATAGTTTCCTCTCCCCGCTGAGCTGGGTCTCTGTGGACGTAGGTTGGCGAAGGACGCACACCGTCAATACAGCTCCATCGACGGACACCACACCTTCTTGGCGCTTCGCACGCTGGAGTCAGGAAAGCACTTTTGATTGCAGTGCAGTTGGATTCAGTTGCCCGTGCGTGTGTCAAGTGTTTTATGGGTGGAAAGAACATTTTATTTCAATATCAACTGACCGGCAAGCCCGCCTGCGTCTTTTCAGTCTGTTGCATCCTCAGCCGATGACTGTGTATACATTGTAATTCATTCTGGAATACCTGGACCGGCGAATATTTGAATTGACATTGGATACTACGGGGAGGAAAGATGGGGATGAGAGTGTAGCGCTGGTAAGTCCCAGCAAGGTTACGGTGCATTAGGAGCATATTGAAATGTACCTCACGCCTTCTCTCTTGCCGATGATGTGCTTGTGAGAGTGTCGGTCCACGACTGTCGTCCTCGCTGAAAGTTTTTACTTACCAGAATGGTACAGTATTGGCATACATAGTAAGCTATCCTTATCTCGTTACAGACATGGCAGTTGTGTTGCCCTACTACTGTATGTAGGCTACTAATCGAAATAACGCGTGATGTGAGTCAGCGGCGTGTAGTCCGTGTTTGAGTTGTAAATTATAATGAACCAGGAATTGTTGCGTCTTTTTACCCCTTTACGCACGGCTCCACCTTGCAGATGCTAGCCTACTGTACGTTCAGCTGCGGCTACGATGATTCAGAAATAGCCCAAGAGGTCAGCTGTTAACGTGATGCGTGAGTGAGCAGCATCACGACCAAATAAACTGCTCTTCTGTATATTATAGTGATATTGATTATTATTATAAACCTGCAAGAATAGAAAAGCTCGTTATAAACTGCAGATCCTTGATTTCCTTACTCAGTCCCACCCTTTTCTCTTTCCACGTTGTTCTGTATCTACAAATGTTGCTGTCATATATAAATGTGCTGTACAATCATTTTTGATTCTTTGTGAGAAGTAGGCCAGAATGAATGGGTGTGGCAGTGATAATATTTCATTCTGATAAGAATGGAAGAACTGTGCCTATAGTGTGGAGTCATTCTTCCAGTCTGGGACAATGAGGCTTAGGTATAGCTTACCAAAACAAACTACTGCCTGTCAGCCTATGCAAGGTGCCTGAAAGACAACAAACCAGTCAGATGGGGGGAGATATTCTGTATTGAGTAGCATGTCCTCTCAAAGAATTGCTGTTCCCAGCATTCCTACACTCTCATCTTCTGCTTTCAGCGTGAAGCATCAGAGAGAAGCAGGTTTTCTTCTGAAATGAAGTGCATGATCACTCACTTTCACCTTGACGGGCAGTGAGTGCGTCTGTGTGCCCAGGAGGCGAGTGCCTTTTCTAGGTTCTACCTATCGCGGCTTGTGCTGCTCATTGAGTTACGTTATTTTATTTTCCCACCATTCATCCACCTTGACCTCCCTCTCATGAGGATCCAGGCCCTTCACAGTCTCCTCCTCTGTCTGTGAATTCAGTTCAGCTGGCCCACGCTGCCCTTGGCGCGATGTATTGAAACAACAGCATGCGTTCACAGTCAAGCAGATAAGGCTTTATAGGCATGAGTCACCACAGCGGAGGTCTGTCAGAAGTCGTCTACCGAACAATGTTTGCAGGTATAGACCTGGCCGGATGCACGTGTACCTACGATTCAGGCCCAGCCAAGTGTGTGGGGAATAACAGGTGTGCAGTTAATAAAGGCATCATTTAGTCTGACAGGAAATGGAAAGTGGCTATAGTTCCCATACAGTGGGCGGTCAGTCAGTGTGTGTGTGTGTGTGTGTGAGATCGCACTGTTGTCTGGGGTAACTCGATAGGGAACTACACACAATGCCTTTTGGTCCACTAGTAACGACAGCTTTATCAGTACTGAAAGGATTATGGCTGTGTGTGTGTTGGGTATTTGACTAATCTACTGATAGTCAGGGCACATGCTAGGCTACTGATGTGAAGGCATTCTCCTGCTGTCTTGTTTCCAAGCACGTTGAAGAAGGGGAGAAACAGCAACATACCCTCTCTGCATCGCGCGCTGTCGCTAAGAGGAATTCCCTCTTTTACCTTGAGCCATGAGTATGTGCAGACGTACTTGGGCTCCATCCACAGCGTGCCTCAAATAGCCGTTAGCCTCAGGAGTTTGTTACCATATCAGAGGAATGTATTTTGATCTGTTATCACTGGCGGCGTTAAATGTCTGCATTCTAATGACATTTGTAAGGCGTTTCTTCTCAAGTGTAAACAGCAGCCCAGGGTGGCAGGTATATTTGAATATATTCAAATATACCAGCCAGGTGAAGGGCTTTAGGTGAAGGGCTGCCAGTGAAGGACATTAAAGGTATAATAAGTCATTCTGGAGAAAGCTTGTTGATACTCGAACTCGATCAACACAAAAACACCGTTCCCTTCATAGGGTGTTCCCTCAGAACCTCCACCACATTGGAAACGTATTGCGAAGCCACACAACAATATCCTAGCCTTCACAATTGTTTGTTCACCACTTTGGTGGCGTTCCTGTTTACCGAGCAAGGGCTGTGTAGAAGTACCAGATCATTTTTTCAGCACACACAGAGAACAGTAAGATAGCAGGAGATTTCTGGTGAATTGGACAAAAAGTGTATGTGCTTACAATCGCTAAATATACCTTTAAGTGGTTGACCTGAAGCAGACACGGTTTACTATATGTTCTCTGTTTTGAAAGAGATAGATAGATTAGGAGGAGATAAGATAATCTGATCTAATGTCAAAGAGAAGTGGGGTGTCACAGTGGGGACTCAACAGGCATCTAATTACCTCCCAACATGAGCCTTGACTCCATGGCAACCCTCGGCCCTCTCCAGCACCAGGCTTAGCCGGATCCACGATGCCTGCATGCCGTCATACAGGCAGATATTGATGCATCTGTCTTCATGGATTGGCAGGGTCAAAACAACAATAGTGATGTGATGATTTGCTCAATAAACACTGTCTTGCCTCAGGGGCCCACCTGATATACAGTATGAGTTGTGTTACAGTTCTTGATGATTATTATTGCTCCATACATCCATATGGCACGTGTATCTAACATGCGACAGTTGGCCTCCTGTTGCCGTACATATGTTGTCAGCCGACTCCTGCTGAAAATGTTGTGCAATGGCTCTCTGCCCTCTGCCT
>JAODUG010027741.1:10919-20985 GCA_027564795.1 Aphredoderus sayanus
TCTCACAGCAAAGGACAGATGCTTGTTTTGTCAGTGCGTGAATTACTTTACTGGACGCCGTGGATCACCCGGCCTTCCCACTGTCTTTCTCTTGTTCTCTTCCACACAACAGTGTTCAAACAAGTTTAGGTTTATAAGGTTTTCTGGCTGCTGGTTACAGAAAGGCAAACACACACACACACATCACACACACCTACATACACACCCACATACCTATGTGGACTATATTGTTTGTGTGTCTCCACAGGCACATTCCTGGGGAGGTTTACATTGGGCACTAATGCACAGTGGCTGATGTGTGGAACAGGTGCCAGGCTGTGGCTCGGACTGTGTTCTGATGCCATGTGGGGAATCTCACTAGTGGGCTTTATGGAGTGTGCCCCCGCTAAGCCCTGAGTGTGATTCGGAGCCTCTCGCCACAGAGGAGCGCAGGGACAGGGCGGGGAGAAAGGAATGTCTCAGCAGTAATCCAACACTGTGTTTGGCTGTGCTACGTGGGTGCAAGTGTGCACACGTGTGTTTTTTCAGCACAATGAACTCATTTGTTTTCAGTCCGGCCCTCTACCCCACCCTACACACTCCATTGACCAACAATAGTCCGGTGTTTGGACTTTGCTGGACAACGTGAGCCCCCACCGCAAAGTGTGCGTGCGTGTGTGTGTGTGTCTGTGTGTCTGTGTGCATTCTTTTTCACTGTCTCTGTCTCTGGAGCTTGGCATAAATGTCGCTGGCTCTGCCCCTGGACCGTAGGCAGTGTGCTGGACACCATACCTTTGGGGTCCTGTGGGGAAAGGGTGGTGGTGGCAGAGGGCCAATGTGCCTGCCATGCCAGCAGCTCCATACTCCTACTGGGAGGGCAGGCTGCTGTAGGGCCATCTGTGTAGGAATCCCTGGCAAGACACATGGGAAGATGGGAGATGGGAAGTATTGTACCACTAGAGGGAAGAAGGAAATAGTGTTTTCCTTGCTTGTTATTATACTGTATATCTTCATGCAATCGTTTTAGTACTGTGTCTATTGCACTTGGAATTCAGGTAAAGTGACCGTTTTTAAAGAAGATTTAATAATATGGGGCTACTGCTGCATTGAGGCATTATAATGTCACGACTAAAAATAAACTGCAGGAATATTTTTTGTGAGCATGAGCTGACAAAGAGTTCAAGATGCTGTGTGATAATAACGTGTTGTAAGTTGTGCTTAAATTAGAGTGGAACTGTTAGGTTGTCATCGCTCTTGTTAGGTTGTCATCACAGTTTTTAGAAAACTACAGCAGGTATATTTCAGAATAAGTTTTGTTTTTCCTGCGCTCGTGTGAAAAACCGTGAGGACCGATCTGAGGAGTCATTGGATGGTGCCTGGGAAATAGAAAGAGGCGTTTAGTGAGTCAGGCGGGAGGAGAGTTGAAACAGCCAGGCTAGACTGTCTGAATGTTGTCCTGTGGAAGAATACATCTGCTTATTCCCTTTCCTATACTTGTTTCTTATTCGATCTCAACATAACCCTTAAGGAAGTGACTTTTCACCTGAGGCATAAACACTTCTTTGAAACCAGAAAGTGACTATGACAGTATATAAAATAAAACGTGCTGCAATACCCGTACTGTTCCAGATGTCTGTTGTTTTTAAACGTTGGTGTAATCTGCAGTATCTCAAATAGAAAAATGTGCATCATGTGCTAGCTTTCTTCCTTCCTATAAATAACCAGTCCACCCCCCCCACACTTTCCTCCAGTGATTATCACCTTTTTAAACACATGTTGGCATGGACCTGCCTGTTATCTACATTTATTCATTAGTTCATTTATTTTGTTTGCAAATTATAAGATTCTATGAAATGCATCCTATTATATGCCAGGATTCTGTCAATATATTAGGCAAAATCAAAGACGATACTGTACTCCCCATTGACTACCCTCTAAAGACCTTGACCCTTCACCTTTGACCTGTGTTTTTGTTAATGGCAGGGGTCAGGCAGAGGCTGGCCCTGGTTTAAATGGCCCTCGCTCGCCAATACCACTCACTGTGACCTATTAACCCTTTGTAATGCATCGCTGTGCAGAAGCTGGGTCACCACCACTCTCTCTAACTCTCTCTCTCTCACACACACACACACAGTCACATTAGGAGTCTGTGGGACAGGTACATGTGACAAATGCACACTGTATGTGGGAAGACAGGTTTCACAGAGAGGAAAAGAGAGGCAATGACGGAGAAAGGAAGCAAATAGCCTGGAAGCAGCTCGACAGCTCCTGAGCCATGTCAAGAATGTATTGTGTCATTGCAGTGAGAAGTGCACCTTCGGTTTACACACACAAAAATAATGCAAGTCTATTTGTGCTGTTACTCTATAACTCTCTTAGACGATGCTTTTTAATCCTGATAAAACAAAGCAGGCGTATCCCCTGATGGAAATGATAACAGCTGGACTGAAACAAAAAGCAAAGAAGGCACACACACCCACGCCTACAAAGGACTGACATTCCCAGTTTGTCTAGACAGATTGTTGGGCTCTACAGTCTGCTTGTGTGTCTCAGGGGTGATAAGACTCACCTGTTCTAAGATGCCTGACATATTCTGTGTTACGTCTCATGGCTATGATGTGATGGGGTCAGGCTCTGTATAGCTGTGTAAAAGAGGAAATCACAAGTAATCATGAGGCTATAAGTGGCTCCTAACTGGCCGATTTAGGAGAACCTCCCATCTAAATCATCTTGATTCATCCTGTGTGAAGTTCAGCCTTGATGGTTAGGCAGAGCACTGTTAAAGTCACTAACAGTGCAACAGATTAGATGCCTCATAATGTGGGTGAAGGTTCTAGAAATATTGGAAAGCATTGATCTTATACAAAAGCGTCTCCTCAGTCGCAGTGAGAACAGAGCAACACCACAGAAGCAGTCTAATAACACTGGATTATTATATTGGTATGATGTATGACATTGCATTTTTGTGTTAATTTTCATTAGTACAGTAAGACGTTATTCGATTACGGTAACAAGCGTTGTAGGTGCTTCCCACAGACCACACATTATTAATAGCAATGTGGCCCTCCCTTCAATCATGGACAGGAGCCCATGGTTTTAGTTTGGTTTTGGGTCACAGAGTTGTCAACAGGCCTAATATGGTGTCATGCATAATTCAATATAAACACAAATAAATAAATAAATATGACCTCCTTACTTGCCAACATTTGGCTAAGCAAACTTGAGTCACGTTAAAACATTTCATTAACAGATATTTAACAGATTCATTCACATTGTATTTGCCTAAACCTAACCCAACGTTACTGTGATTTGAATATCGTTTAGCATTGCTCTATCTCCACCTGCTTGTCCGGTACAAGACAGAAACATTATGCATGTGTGTAAACGTTAAATCCACTGTCAATCTTCATTATTCAGTGAAAGCAGGGCTGCCGTGTGTCCAACGCAGACAGCGATGACAGGTGTGCACGTCACCACGGCAGCAGCCTGACCTGAACGACCGGCTACAGGCCGCGAGGCGCCAAAACAGACACAGAGCTGTGATGAAAAGATGAATCACAGGCTCACGGCCACATAGAGACTGCAGGCAGGAGGGGAGAGGAGGATGGTGGACTATAGGGATTGACGAGGAGGAGGAAGAGAGCCAATGTGATGACAGGCCATAAAGGTATTCATTGAAAGTGGGCTCACGTACGTGCATATGCATAAACTCACTGTCTCAAGCCTCACAAACACATAGATCGCAAAGACCGTTAGCCACACAGACGGGCAGGCTTTGCCTCCGTACCACGATCGCCACAGACGCCCTTACTGTAGGCAGGACTTCCTTGCACTATCAGTGTGGGTCAGTGTATCTCTCTCTCCATCTCACTGTCTACCTAATAGAGAGATGCAGCCTGGCAGTGGCTTCCTGTTGTAATCCAATCCATGGTGGGGAGGTCACAGCATGCAGGGCTTTTCCTTTCACTCCAGACAGCAACAATGCGATAGAATCCAACAGCTTAAACGCATTAGGCAAGCACTAGCCTGGCATCTGCAGCAAAAGCACTGGTTTGAATGTCTATTGGATGTATACAAAACTCTTGGTTGGAATGGTAATGCACATTTTAGCAATAATTATATCATAAAGCAAAACCATTCATAACATGCAAACAAAACATCCGTCCAAGTCACACAGATAAAGTTCAGTATACTGTATATTTGTCTTCCTTCTAACCAGTTCACTAGAGACAACACAGTCCCACAAACGCACGTCTGTGTCGGATATGATGGATGTCAGAGGATTGTCCGGTCAATCCGCAGTAAGCAGACAGTGGCAGTTCCATCAGACAGCCAGGCAGTCGTGACTCAGTTAAACGCCCCTTCTCTCCTCTCAGAGCCAGTTATTTATGTGCCTGTGCCACCATGATGTCTCCTCTGAGGACAAGACAAGAATATGTCGTCTCTCTAAAAGCACCTCGTATATTACAAGAGATGTGTCTGTGAGGAGCAATGCTATAAATGGGGAGTGGGGGGGGGGCTGTAAAATACTCTCAGACAAACAGCTAAGCGTACCACTAGGCCTAACAGCAGCCCGACCCCCTGTTCTTTGTGTTTTGTGGGCCTGTCAGTGTATATCAGTGTGTGGGTGTGTGTTGTCTGCCCTTGAATGAATTAAGGGATCACATGCTCATGCTTATTGGGGTGTGTGTAACATGACATGTGCAAACAAAGGAAACCTGAGCCCCTTGCACAGGAAACTGTAGACACGCGTGCACTTGACCTTTCACCCCCGGGGGGCCTGTGTCAGAGCAAACTTGTTAGAGGAGGGGGGAAGGGCGACCCGGGACACTGGTGCCAATACTGGCAAATATAGTGTTTCTCCCACTGGGTGTGGGAGATAATACTGCCTTGTAACGGCTGCATGCTTGCCTGTGGGGATGCGGAGCAGCTCAGGGGAAACAGCTGCACTATCTCTAAACCGTCAGGAGGGGAGACAACAATTGATTGATTCATTGTGTCATTCTACAGGCAAGGGGACTCAAGCAATTAGAATAGGAGGAAGATATGAACTGCTTCCCTCTACCTCCACTACTTCCCATTTCCACATCTCCCTTCTATTCAATCCCATTAATATATACAGTGTTTCTCTCTCGGTGTGCATGTGTATGCGTGCGTACAGTACAGTATGTAAAGTTAAGTGTGTTGGCGTGAAAGCTTCTTCTGTTTCACTGTAGTGTCTCCACTGGCATGTTTGTTTGCCCCCCTCGTGACTGCCGGGAGGGGGGAATGGATTAGGGTGTGCTACTGTGTGAGGTGACCTACAGCAGTGTTTCCCAACCCTGTTTCTGGAGACCCCCTGCTCCTGCATGTAGATGTCTCCCTGCTCCAACACGCCTGATTCAATTGAATGGGTCATTAGAGTCCTGATAACGACCCATTCATTTGAATCAGGTGATTCTAAAACATGCAGGGAAGTGGTACTCCAGGACCAGGTTTGGGAAACGCTGACCTAGAGGGTCACCCAGCACAGGTGCACCGTGGAGAAGTCCGTCTCAGACATTGGCCTAACCACTCTCAGCAATAAAATAAACCCAGGGCTGTAGCGTTATTTAAGCCGCCGCTGGCAATTCCTCATTTGTTTTGATACATGCTTGTGAACAGGGCTGTGTGAGTCATCATCAAAGTGTAGATGGACGCACATTCGTAATGATTGGTGTCCTGAAGGATCATAACACGTCCAGACCCATTTGCTGTAGGGGAAACACTTTTTGAAACACTACTAGGGCTTCATGGTTTCATTCAAGGACTGAGCACGTTGAATTTTTAAAGCATGTAACTGAGCACTTTGGAACACACAATGTGGGTGGGGTGGGGGGAGTATGTACAAATGCATTCAGGCGGAAACTGTCTCCACGGCGACTGAGTGACCCACATTTTCCCTCCACTTTTTTGTCGTCGTGGGAGACGGGGCAGCTGTTACGGGGGTATACCGTATCCCCAGATGACGGCAAAGCGCTGTAGTCAGCAGGAGGGTATGAGTGTGCCGTAGCCGAGGACGACAGTGAGCACCATAGTAGGCGATGATGCAATACCTGACACACAGGGCTGAGAAATGACAGGCAGACTACGTGCGACGGATTACACACGGCTGAGTGTGTGCGAATTGCTACTGCTGTTAACAGGTCTTCCCTCCCTGTGTGTGTGTCCCAGCCAGGAATGCCCCAGACCGTGTGCCCACCAGGCACCATGTTTACCACTCCCAGCGGCTTCAGCCCCCACCTGGCCTGCGCTGTGTCTGGGGAGGATGAGGAAGAGGCCCCCCAAGAAGGCCCGGGGCCTGGGGCTTGTCTGGCCGATGGGCCCCCCATCACTTCTGCCTCCCTGGACACCCTCATCCAGAACCTGGTGCCCACTGCCGATTACTACCCCGAGGTATAGCACACACCACGAACACATGAGCAGTACTAAAATGCATCATTCCCACTGGAGACGTCAGAGATGCCATAGTTTTAGAAAATAGTTATATTTAATGGGGCAATGCCCACTGGCGGTGTCTGGCATGCGTCGATGCCAAGGCTTAGAACGCGGTTCTATTTCTTGAGCGCCAAGCCATACAAACGCATTGAATATCTGCATATTTTTTAGCTACTTCATCAATTTGGCTTTACGTTTCAGGCCTGATGTTAAAATGCGCTGCCAAATGACACAGTCAGTGGGTTTTGGCCTTAAGATATATTTTGCATAATATATACTCTATATACAAAAAAACGAAATATTAGTACATAACTCTTCTGCATCCTGTATCTCCATTTTAAACACCTCCCTGTTTCCGTTACCAAGATGAAATGCTTGCTGATGTAGAACCAGCAACCACTCTCTCTGTTGACAGAAAGCCTATGTGTTTACCTTCTTGCTGAGCGCCCGTCTGTTCATCCCTCCTCCGGAGCTGCTGGCCAGGGTGTGTGAGCAGTGCATCAAGCAGCAGCAGCTGGATCAGAGCCCGCTGGACACGGTCTGTACAGCCCCATAGACTTACAAGGGACATGTCTCTCTGTTTTGATCAGTCATGCTAATGGTTAGCTTTATCCAATCCAAAACTCATATCCTCCCCCATTTCACACTAATCGTTCAATCCCTTCAAGGTTATTGAATGTAACAAAGCGTAAAATGTGTTGGGGACCATTGCTGTTCATGCATTAGCAATAAGCTAAGAGGAGAATTGTGGGGTATCTGGGGGAGCCATAGGAAAGTGTGAACGATACATTTATTGTCAGTTATGTTAAATGATTATAAAGGCTCAATTAAGGCTTGATTAAATCCTAAATAAAGACACATTTATTAAAAAAAATATATCTATATTAGATTAAAAAAATCGAATAAAAATGAAACAAAATTAGATATATTTAGATTTCCCCATTTTATATTTTGGTTATGTATTATGGCAAATATAAATAAATTGATAATTTATTTATATAAATTATATAAATTAATAATTTATTTATATTTACCTCTTTATTTTATACTCTTTATTGTGGAAAACCTAAGCACTCGCAGTCCCCTCATTCAAAACTTGGTCCCACAGGCTAAAGTGCGACGGTTTGGCCCCAAGATCCTGCAGCTGCTGACAGAGTGGACAGAGACATTTCCCACTGATTTCCAGGAGGAGAAGATGGTTGGACACCTGGAGGACATCATCCATAGGATTGCCCCCTGCGATGAGGTAGTGACAAATCAGCTGTTTGTGCTAATGCTAGTGTTAAAGCGCGATGCTATAGCGCCATAGCATAGCGCTCTAACACTAGTGTAACATTAACATAACATTAGCATCACACTAACACCCTCAATGTGTGACTTAATGATTTCACATGTTTCCTAGAACATTCTGTAGGTGTTTCTGTAGAAAGAGTCTAGAAAAAATCCATACATATGAATCCACTCTGGGCAGGATATGCTAGTGGTTAGTATATTGAGCCCCAAAATACCTGAATGCACCTTTGAGCAAGACGTCCAACCCCTACCTGCTCTTCAATACTAGTACGCACTGCAAGACACTTTGGATAAAAACCCTTGCTAAACTAACTAATTGTGATTTCTTTCCGGTCAGTGACCACGGCCTATCGCTGGATAACTATCTGTAGCCATTTAATGAGGTCACGGGTTTCATCTGGATCATTTCTGCAGTAGTGCTAACCTTTGACCACATAGAGGCAGTGAAGCCAGTGTGGTGGAAGCAGTGAGGACATTCAGCCACCACTGCTCCCACTGCAGTGGTGTGGGGCGGGTACACAGGCACTTTGGGGGGGAGGGAGAGAGGAGAGGTGGGGCTGAGGGAGTAGGAGTGGAGGTAGGAGGAAAGATAGAAAGCGATAAAGGAAGGAGAGGACGAGGGGAGGCGCAAGCGTTGATGAATGTGCTACTATTTACAGCTCACCATGTGTGTGTGTGTGAGGGCACGTGGGATGGGGGCGGGAACAGTGGATCTGGGTCATTTGTGAAAGAGACTGACCTGCTGAACCCAGTGACCAGCCCATACACTAACCTACTCCCTTTGTATTAAATACACACACGTGTGTGGGGGAATTCCACTTTGAAGTACATGACACTGGTTGTGGGTGTAGAGCCTGTAAACGTATTGAAGAGGAACATGAAGACAACAAAGGCATAACATTGGCATTAATGAAGACAACCCACTTTTTATTGTCAAAACGTAACATCTTCTCTTTTCTCTTCCTCAATTCTCCTCCCTCCTCCTCTCTTCTCCTCTCCTCCCCTCCTCCAGGAGTACTGGAAGTCCCTGAACCAGGTGCTTCATAAGCTCAACCAGAAGCTGGCCCTGATGAGCCAGGGAGAGGAGAGCATCGTCAAGGTCTCCCTCAACGCCTCCTCCATCTCCGACAAGCTTGTGGCCTTCAAGACCAAGCCGCCGCCCATCCAGAAGGACATGCTGTCCATCTGCAACGACCCGTACACCCTGGCACAGCAGCTCACCCACATTGAGCTGGTGAGGAGGACAATGTGGGGGGAGGAGGGGGGGTTAACTGGAGGTGAATGTAATAGGGAACTGGGGTAAGGGAGGCTGGAGATGTAGACTGGAGGGAGTGAATAGATACCAAGTCAAGGACAGAAACAGAAATGTGTTAGATTGCATTACACTTTATTACTCCCTGTGGGGAACTGGTCGTTTTCATACCAGAAGATGTAGAGTTAATACGTGGGATGGTATACCCATGATAGCATACCAGTAAATACTACAACATAGTGGGAAATGCATGTGAACATAAAGCCTGATAAAAACAATAGATACATAAATGACTACAATAAAGAGATATGTTCTATGTTCTGACTACTAAGAAAGAAAGAATAGAAAGTTGATGACTCAAAACCATAGAGATGAGAATGGAGTCATGGTGTGTTGAAACTGAAACTCTTAACAAGTGCAGGCTTGTGGTAATTATGCATCTGTTAGTATTATTTAACCGTGGTCCATGAACCACTTCCAGGCTAGACTTTTGTTCCACTAGCCTTTGTTTTTCTGTGCAGCTATCGATGGTGATTTTCATTAAAGCCTACAAGCATGATAAGACAAGATAAACAACTATATATCTATCTATATATCAACTATTTTCCTATATAAGAATTTTTTCAATGGCCAACACTGTCAAGTTCAAGGAATTCATTCTATAACAAATTGTTGGGCACAGCTATGTTTTGGAATTTAACATGAGTCCTATTGAACACACACGGAAACAAAATGGGAACGTTTCACTTTCATCACTGTTGACTACCTAGATCATTTCTAGACATCCTAGACCTAAAGAAATCTGACAGCTTATAAATACATACAGTATAAACACACGTGGAAAACCAAGGACCCCTGTTCCGTCTTACAAAGTGCATTCAATGCATTTGTGTGTCTCATTATAACAGCACGTGTATTTGGGGGTGGGTTTTGGTATGTGAGTGCGTTGGGTGGTGGGGGGTTTCATGGCAGGCTTGAGTAGGCTTGTACTGTAGCCTGAGTGGTGGTGACATCACTGCAGAAGTGAAGCCTCAGGCTTTTAACGAAGGAGATGAAGCCAGTCTGGATATATGCACTGTGACAGCT
>JAODUG010027741.1:21085-43084 GCA_027564795.1 Aphredoderus sayanus
ACATCACTGCAGAAGTGAAGCCTCAGGCTTTTAACGAAGGAGATGAAGCCAGTCTGGATATATGCACTGTGACAGCTTCACACTCTGCCACACACATACGCACGCACGCACGCACACACACACACACACAGACACAGACGAGTGAGATAAAGAGACAAAGACAGATAGCGTGACATGTACTGTATAAGCGTACAAGATTATTGTATTTCTCTGGTGGGTTTTTGCAGCATGCTGCGACACTTTCTAGTAATCGTTGTGTGTGTACTGTATCTGTTCTCTTTAGATTGCCACTAAATCTGTACAGAAAATAATTTTGTCAAATAAGGAGACAGACTGTTTCTTTTGCCTCTATATGCTTGTGAGCTTGTGTTTTATTAGATCAAATGTAGCTTTGACAAAAATGTGATTCCAATAAGTTATGTCAGTGAGTTACTTCCATTGAAAAAAATGAAAGTAGTATTAATGTGATTTTATTCTGTGTTCCTCTGTGCTCTATGTTTCCAGGAACATTTAAGCCACATTGGACCAGAAGAGTTTGTCCAAGCATTTGTTCAGAAAGATCCACTAGACGGCACACAGGTAATTCAGAATAATAGACTGTTCCTGTTTCTCTTTGTGAAGCTAGCTAGTACTACCTCACTGGTCTTTATTTATTTATATGGTATTTCTATGAGTAGCACATATTAAAATAGGATAATTCCAAATGCAATAGCAGTACCTTGCAATACGCCACAATTTCAGCAGAAACCCACATGAAATCACAATAATATATTTCTCTCAGATAGGTGTCAGTTTGGTGAGTCTTGTTGGAAAAATTTTGCAACCCCACAGTTGTGACTGTGGCGAAAATAGAACCTATACTGCAGTACCATACATAAAGTACCACATATGTCAGACGAGTGTGGTTTAATCTGTGGGCCTGCTTCTGTATTGCCTTGTTAAGGTCAATATAGGTAAATAGACTGCTGAGGTCACCCTCTGCCCACAGCTAAGCACTATAATGACAAGCTCTAGCACACACACACTAAGAACACTATTCCCCTACCTTTACTTGTGCCTAGTTTTTGCTTTGCTCTCCTTTTATTTCCCTTACACACTCCCATCTCTAATCCACATGAGTTTGTGTAGCTGTGCTGTCTTTCTCACATTGGAACTTAGGTATTCTAATTCATCTATCACAAAGATTGCCTTTTCATCTCTATTACATTTCTATTACTGTTTTCAGATCACTGTGATATATACAGTACTAACATAGGCACTTTATGTGTCAAAGCACTTAATTTTGTTTTAAATAATATGTATGAAGAGTATTATTAATTAATTAATAATTATTAATATATTGTTTTTTCATAATCAGGAACCATGCTTCAGTGACCAGAAAAAGAAGACCACCAACCTAGAAGCATATGTGAGGTGGTTCAACAGACTGTGTTACTTAGTGGCCACAGAAATCTGCATGGTAAGTGGTAGATGATCATTCTCAGCATAACATTTTATCTCTTACAGTCTGGCAGCACCCAAGCTTTGCTAATGTTCAAGTCACCAACATTGCTCAGCCCACACGATTGAGAAATGGTCACTGAAAGAATTGAAGAACAGCATTCCAAGGGTTAAGTCATGTTCTTGTGAACAGCATGTGCATAGCGACTGTGTTATAAGGGGTTTTGTTATACATGATCAGTATTATTACTGTGTGCACATTTTTCCCTAATGTATATTTGAAAATAATGGCATGTTATGTATGTGCAGTTTGATGCAAACTATAGGACTGCAGTATGGTAACAATTCACTGCCCAGCAGTGATACGCATTGTATATTTAAGGAGCTGATTATAATAGGTTAGAAATGAAGGACATCTTTGCCAAGGATTATTTTGTTTAAAGGAATTACAATGTCTTGGAGCTGATTATAATAGATTAAAAATTAAACAGATTGTGCTAGAGATTTTTTTGTTTAAATTAATTACAATGTCTTACTAATATACTTTGTTATTCATTGTTTATACATGTTTTAATCAAACAAATATACTCATTTCCACTAAAGATAAAAGATAACTTGGACAAAATTATACTGGTAACTGAATTTACATTTTATTGTATTTACAGTGTCTTACTGTCCTCTAATGGATTTATTATGTTACTGCAGTGTTGGCCATTGTAAATGAAGGGTGTGGTTGTACCAGTGTTAGTGAACTGTTAAGCTATTAATTAGTGTCTCATTATCACATATACATGGCGACAACTCAAGCAGAAATTGAAGTATTATATTAAATGTTTTGCCTTTTAGCCAGCTAAAAAGAAGCAAAGAGCCCAGGTGATAGAGTTCTTCATTGACGTGGCCAGAGAGTGTTTTAACATTGGCAACTTCAACTCCCTCATGGCCATCATATGTAAGTGTTTTCTAGCGCAGTAGTGCAGTAAAACATCTATAATATGCACACAAAATATTGTACTAACAGTAATATGTGCTACTCTTCCTGTAGCTGGTATGAACATGAGTCCTGTATCACGGCTGAAAAAAACCTGGGGCAAAGCCAAAACTGCCAAGTTCTTCATTCTGGAGGTAGGCGGAGCGCACAAGCAGACTGACTCAGGCTGTTTAGTAACTCCCAGCTGATACTATACTATGTGTTGCTATGTGTCCTGACAGCATCAGATGGACCCCACTGGAAACTTTTACAACTATAGAACAGCTCTGCGGGGGGCAGCCCACCGCTCTCAGACTGCCAACAGTAACAGGGAAAGGGTAGGAGTCATCAGCTGCTGGTCTCAAATCAGTCTTGACATTGATTCGGT
Organism: Aphredoderus sayanus; assembly: GCA_027564795.1. Classification (NCBI taxonomy): domain Eukaryota; kingdom Metazoa; phylum Chordata; class Actinopteri; order Percopsiformes; family Aphredoderidae; genus Aphredoderus; species Aphredoderus sayanus. The sequence goes on from JAODUG010027741.1 coordinate 23,881, forward strand.
TTTTCTTCTTTTCCTTCATACAGTATCAATGATTTAGTATTTCCTCCACATAGGTGCTTTAATCATTTCTGCCTCCGTGTATCCTCAGATTGTAATTCCCTTCTTCAGCCTGTTGATCAAAGACATTTACTTCTTAAACGAGGGATGTGCCAACCGCCTTCCCAATGGCCATGTCAACTTTGAGGTGAGTCTGAACCTCTCCTTGGTCAGGCATATGTTCCTGCAATGCAGTCTGCCTCAACGACCTACTGTGTAAGTGTTCCCTAACTGTTTACTTGTCTGGTTCGCATAGAAATTTGTGGAACTGGCGCGACAGGTGGGGGAGTTCATGACGTGGAAGCGAGTGGAGTGTCCTTTTGAGCAGGACAGGGCCATCCTACACTACCTCCACACTGCTCCCATCTTCAGTGAGGATGGTGAGAACATGGACATCTACATATTATTGGTTCTGTTCTGTGCTGACAGTGTGCTTTTTTTATTGTGAAAAACTCCCTACACATCATCTAAAGTCTGGATTCAAACTTGTGCTGAACCCCTAGCAAGAAATCTCTGAGTACTTTTTCAGCAATGCATATGTGTAGACCCATTGCAGAATCCCACTGCTCTTGTTATCCTTTTGACTTTGCTTTTTTTCCAACATTTGTCAGGTCTCTACCTAGCGTCCTATGAGAGTGAGAGTCCAGAGAACCAAGTAGAGAAGGACAGGTGGAAAGCACTCAGGTAGGAATTTAACTGATTTTGCTCAGTTGCACCATACATGAACAGTGCACACTTTTGTGTTCTCTATAACTATGCACTATCAACATTCCATGTCAAAATGTAAATGTTATACTACTAATTATCCAATTAAGTATGAACACTTACATGTAAGTATGAAAGTATGACCACAACCCTTTAATAATTCCAATAGGATTATTATTTGGAGCAATAGTGGATTCTGAAAGTGAATATAAATGTTAGTCAACGGGAATCTATTCAAATTGATTAATGTACTTGGTTGTCTGATCAGGTCTAACGTTCTGGGGAAGACATGAGGCCTAGCCTGCAACTAGCCCTCCCACCAGCGAGGGGCTGCGTACTCATTGCACTATGATGAAATGTGAAGGAACCAAGCTGGTACTTAGGTGTTTTTATACAAAGACGAAAAAGAAAAAGAAAAAAAACAACACACAAGAAAACAAAAAAACAATGATGAACAGGATTCATCAGCAAACACAACCAGTTAAAAAAGAAGCAGATCAAAGGATTTGCTATTTGAATAAAAGTGTAAGTATGGAAACTGGAGGAACATCCCTGTGCAGTATAAATATGAGTTGTTATTGATTGGGTACCTATTTACATTTGTGAGGGATACATCTGTCCTCTTCCACCTCAATGTTTATTTACTCTGTTGGGATATGTTTACTATTGTATAAGATAAAGGTACACTGTACCTTAATACTTTTTAAAATGAAATTCCTACTGATGCTCTTGTTTTAGTAGTATTACAATATTTTCACACATCTCTGTCTATTTGGGTCTGTCTAGCTCTTCTTCTTTCTCTGTGTATTTAGTCTGGCCTAAAACATATTTTTGTTATTTTTACTGTTCAGTAACAAGACTGTGATATGAAGGGTGCTGGTTATCCCAAATCAGGTGCAAATAATAGGTAAATTGAAGGAAAAGTCACTGATTTAAGTGGAAAATGCAAGCAAGCTTGCAGCATTTTATCAGTTAATCTAGTTATTTATTAGTTATTTATCTTGTGTCTGCTTATGTGCCCCATCCATATTAAGTTCAGTTATTAAATGATATACAGTATGTTCAAATAGTGATTCATCCTTTATTTTTGGGTGTTTGTATCTTCTTTGGAAGTTTATTTTGGAAGTATGAATTATAAAAATAGTGTATGCCTGTCAATGTGTTGTGCCATTAAAACATGAAACCCACAGTAAAGCAGCCCATTAGGCGCCAGGCCAGATACGTACATGTATGTATATTGTAGATAACCCTCACATACCACTGTACATCTTTCTGCTCTACAGGAAGATTTCTTTGACTGACGTTCAGTTGTTTGATAGATTTATGAAGATTTCTGTGATGACAGATGTATAGTTTTTAATTGTACCTTTACTTTACTGGATTTGAAGTTAGGTGGCATGTTATTAAGGGTGTTTAAGGGGCATTACCTTGGGAACAAAACTGGAAGTAACATTATTTAGGTTACTATGGGAACACAAGTGGTGGTAATATGAAGTGTGGACAGTATACCAATATTTCCCTTAATAAACATAACTATTTCTATCTGTTCAAATCAGTTTAAGGGGAACGAGGATGATATCTTTCTGTGTACTGGAGTAAAACCTGTGCCATAAGACTCACTGGTTACTCTAAACTGAAACCTGATGTTTATTGTTTTGTGGAATTGTCATTGACCTTTGTTTATTTTTAGGTTTTATTGTGCTTTAGGGGTTGGTTTGGAAAATGAGGGTTACAGGGAGGGGTGGGAATTATGCAATTTCAGTTTTAAAGTCTGATTCAGTTTGCTAAAATTGATGTCAATATTTTATCTGAAGAAAGCATCTTTCCCTTTTTGATGACGTGGGGTTTGTTCCTTCCATCATTATGTACTAAATCAAATCTTTCTATGTAACACATTTCCCAGATATTAAGTTAGGGCTTTAGAGACGGAGATATGTCAACCCCGCAGTTCAAGATATTTCAATAAATGATTTCCCATGTTCAATATATGTGGGTCTGTGATTGTTGTCTGAATGGCAAAGGCCTTTATTAATTAAATGGTGTACTACTTTACATTCAGTTTGGATTTGTAGTGTATCCATATATGCTTTTGATTCAGCTTAGGTTTCAAACATATAAACCCATAATTGTACATTCCAGCTATGAAATTACATTACATGTATCATCCTGGGAGCCAAGGAAAAATGTGTCCTTCAATGTATTTTCTGTGTGATTTCCTATCTATTTTATGTGCACTGTGCACATGTGCACTGTTGTGGACCAAATGACAATTTTAGTGTGAAAAAACAGCCAAACCTCAAATACACAAAATGTAACTGAATCTGGCTGTAGAGTGATATTAAAGCTGCTGTAGGTATGATGAGTGGTACAATGAGAGCTAGCTAAAACAGAAGGAAAGAGGTCAAGCGTTTGTTCATCCTCAACCGAAAAACCCACCCCGTTATTATGCTCCCTCCCTCTGGAGCCCATTGGTATATAAAGAGGTACGGGATTTCGACCAGAGCAGATATTCTCATAGAGCCTTTGACTCTATGGGCTTTCTAACAATCATCATATAATCATACCTATACAGCACATTTAAACTACCATGGTTCCACCCAACTACTGTGTTAAAAGCTGTCCAAGTTTAAAAATTAACCAGAGGTCTATGCCCAGGAAGCAACAACTGTGAACACTTACAATTTGAGTTTGTCCGAAACCTATTAACAATGTGACTTGTGGGTCTGGGTAGACCAAGCTACCTTTAAACCATGAATGCATTTCACTTGATAAAAACATACACATTCTTTTGTTAATATATTATGGTTGTTCCCTGTTACCGGAAAGCCATTTCCCAGTAATACATCCATGATATTGATTGTCAGGAAGTATCAATTGCAGAATAGGTCACTTCCTGTGAGAACAGATTCAGCCACGCAGGACTGCTGCTGCTCAAATGCCCTATATTTGGCCCCTGAATGTATTATTTTCTTCATCTAGGCTAACTGTTCAAATATAATTTATAGACATCAGTATTACCTGTCATTATCTGGCAGGTTCAAATATGAATCTCAACTCAACTATCTTACTAACTAACTACCTCAACTATCTGGTAAGAATAATTTCTGATTCAACTTCTCATACAACAATATGGAGTCATCAAGTTGACCATTAAGATGGTCTTGGTGTTAACTATAATTAACAGTCATACAATAAATGGGCTAGTATTTCAAAACACAAATAATGTAACTGCTTTCAGAAATAAATATATACTTCCTGGCATTTTAATAAACAATAAGATATGGTAATCATAGTAGAAAATACAGTAGAAAATCAATATTGTACCTCTTCTCCTTCCAAAAATATCCACTTTAGGAGATACAAGTCAATGGGCTGGGTCTAGATTACATTTAAGTGACCCGAATGGATCAGGACAGTTGTACTTTTTACTTCATGTTTGATCTTACCTGTAATTACAGCCCACCTTAGAATTCCGGGAATTTTCAAACAAACTCTTACACATGCTCCTTAGTATGGTACATGTCATCACTTTATTATTTTCTTAATACATTTGTTATTGTAGGACCTGGACACACAAACAACAATACAGTTTAATTAGTGAGCTCTTCGTCACTGGAGTGCAATGATAAATCCACTAGTTTCTTATAGGTATCAATGTGCCTGGAACTCAGGTACATGCCGAAAACTGCTTGGAGCACAACAACTGCTCTCATTTTTCTCAGGATTGGTCGGGAAATATCCATCCAAAATCTGATAACGTTCCCTTTTTCTGGCATTGGTGCTGTGTTGTATCTGGTTGCAAGACCCACATTTACAGGCAATGCTAAAATAACGGGGTAGATTGCACCGCCAAATACACCGACAAGTCCACCTCGTATCAAAGCACAGGTGGGGCAGTTGAGGTCCCCCGCCAGTAAGGGTTGAGATACAGCTGCATTATACAAGGCAAACGTTGTCAAGAAGGGCAGAACAGCCATAGGCAGGGTTGATGTGAAGCGTCCTTGCCTTACATTTAGTGCTCTCCGGTACAAGCTGTTGGCTACCATTCCAGCCAGGGCACTGTTTCCTCCCAAGTAAACAGGCCCATAGTTGAACATCTTCTTGTCAATATCAGGTAGCCTTTCAAAATGGTCCAACATCATTTTAATTACCACTTCTTTTGGAAAAATCTTCCCAGCATTATTGTCGTTCAGTGTGTTTTCAGACATCTTTGGAATTGTATTGTTTTTCGTCTGTAAATAATGGTAATTCACCTTATATCTTGTTAAACCACTGCGTAAACAAGATTGCAAGCGGTAAGTCATTTGCCCCCGAGGACAGAGCTGTAACAGAGCGCTGACATGTTTTTACCCACAATTCCAAGAGGCAGCGCTCTTCTTCTTTTGATTCTAGGCATTCTGGACGCCGTCCCAGCGCATTGCTGCCTCCACTGTCCGTTAATGTAACGAATTACTGATAACCAGGTTCTGTGTTAACGAACTAGTGCCAGGTTAGATTATCCCGGGGATCTAACCTATCATAACCTGTTTTACTGGCCGAAGCCTACTGCTGTGTGTGCGTGTGTGTTTGTGCGTAAAACAGTTTTCACTGAATAAGTGGTCACACCAAGTTCAGATAGATTTAGCCTATACACATAGGTATTCAATGGAGTGATACGCATAAAAACCTCAAAATAAATATTTCCATTGGATCTGGCTGGCCCTAATGCATCCCCCATCAGCAGCAGATGAATAATAAAACAAGACTACACTATCCACTACTGCTTTATCAACTAAGTTTAATGCCTATAATAATGGTACAAATTCAGCTGTAAATACAGAAATAGAATCGTCCAGATATTTACTCTTTGGCATATCTGACGCCTAGGGACACATTAAAATGTCATAGTAGTAGGAGCTCCAGTATTGATGTATGTTAATACAAAGTGTGAGTCACTAGGACTCACACATTGTATTAACGTCCCCATGACCCTCACATAGGACTACTGCTTCAATCCCTGATAAAGAATAAATACTAGGGATTGCGTTTGGACACACTGCTCCATTTCATTTCTTTAATATATGGACTACTTTAACTATTTATATCATTAAACTCCCATTAAGCTCCTTTGGTAAATCTTTGAGGAATTCGGTAACGCCGTTTCAACGTTATGAATTTAATTCTGCGCAAACTCAACGACGTGATAGTGTCAGGGTGCTGCCGTCTATTGGCCAAATAGTTTTTCGAGTCTTCAAATACAAATTCTATGCTTCTAATAGGCGTGGTTTGTGGTGATCAGCGTTGATGACGAAACACATAGTTAAAGAAGGTTCCACCGTGTTCCAGCTCAGATCGCCATTTTTGACAGCCATTTTCTGAATTTCATTGTTCGTTAGTTCTTGTGTTTATTCCCGAATATATCAAATTTACGTAGTACGTTGCAGAAGAAGAAAAGGTGAGAAAGTAGAATTTGCCTCACTAGTGCTGTTATCGGTAAGATAACATAAATGTTAAATCATTCTCGTGTTCGGTAGGCTAACGTACACAGTAATGCTAGTTAAGCAGGCTAGATCTACAGTAGCTTTAGCATAGCTTTGTCGTGTCGTGGAAGAATCTTCGTCGACATGACGCTACATTTTTTTTTATCGCACCACAATAATGACTACTAAGATACATAAAATCTTTTGTAAAATAACATTTATGTGCTTGGACGTTAACAACGATTTCCATACTTATGAGCGCGTACGTTAGGTGCCTAATGTATTTTACTAGTACTAATGTACTGTACTGTTAGGCCATTTGCATCCGTAGGCCCAATGCAGAACTCGACGACCAGCAGTACTGTACTGTAACATATTTGTGTGCATTGGACACACAATAGTACAGTAATCTGTCTATCAAGCTTTAGACTAGATATTTCAAAATCATAAATCCTAAAGGTATGTACTAGCATAGTCCTTAAAGGCATGCAATAGTGTATCTGGTACTAGCGGTTACAGAGCCAGTAAGTATGCCATATCCCCATTGACTACAAAGAGGTTGCTCTTTTCCGTGTTGTTATTTGAATCTCCTGGCTGAATGCTCTTACGCAACAAAACAAGGAGTCTAGTTACACATTTAAATTAACACAAAGCTGTCTTCTCTCAACAAACCTTCAACCAGAAATAAATGGCATATTCGGTTGGTATAAACACTATTGTATATATGCACCAACAAGCTAAGCTACATGGGTCACGTATTTGTCTCAAGTACAAAAATGGTCAGACCAGTCTTTTGTTGGAAGAGTTGGCGCAAGCAGTACAGCAGTATTCTATTCCATAATGTGAGTATTATGGTAACGTACACGGTTATTTTTAAACACTTATTTGTGGGTTTCAGATGCGTCAGTCCAAGCGGGTGCGCTCTCCAGGTGCATGGCTCAACGAGTACAGCTGGGTGGAGAGCCATAAACGCAGACGAGTCTCTCGTAGCAGTGAACGAGAGAACAAACCCAGACGACAGCAGCATCATTATAAGACTTATGAAGGGTATGTACTGTAGTGTGTTAGGCCCGGCCCTTAGATTTGTCTTGGTCTCCTGCAAAACGGTAATCAACACGTTATCTGATTTTGCCCTGTGTAAACTTACAGCCTAGATGGCCAATGTGGTAGTGTTACGTTTGGCTGTAGTTAAGTTCAGCTTAGTTTTGCCCAGTTACTGCAGCCTTTTTTTGGTTCAAACTATTGATGTTTCCCTACTGGCTCTAATTATAATTTCCAATGAGAGCCAGGCCTGTCCCTTGAAGTCATCTGACACCAACAGTGTGCTAGGGTCTCTGAGTTTCCTTGTAATTTTTAGACTTTGGGTGCTAACATGGCTAGTAAGGGAGATTGGAGACAACCTTGTATGCACACACTGGGCCACACAGGCAAAGCTTTGGCCACCGAACTAGTTCAGAAGCCATGCACGGAAAATTCTATTCAGTTTGTATTTTTTTCTAGGAAAATTATATTGGCAGAAAAATGCTTTGTACTGCTTAATTTACCTTTCTGACCCTACAACGGCAACTTGTTTTTTCCAATCTAAAATGTCTTCAAACCATTCCAATCACCTATTTATTTACAAGCTCATTAAAGTTGTATTTTTAAAGTGTTAATCCAGCTAATAAATACTTTTCCTGACCGCAGCCCATGCACATGGAGTTAGGCGTTCCTTTCTCGAGGGCTGTAAATCAGTACGTTGCTAATTTAAAAAATGACATAAAAGGCTGCAGGGCTGGGTGTCAACTGTCACGCGCTTGAGCTGTCTGTTTACACCATCACACCCAGTCTTATTTCACTCCTTGACAGCAGAGTTGGAAGTAAGCTTTCGTCTCCCTGTTGTGTTTTTGTGTGTGTGTTGTGTTCCTGTCCCCTTCCCCTCCTGCAGGCATTACCTTGAGACCCGGAGTCTGAACCTGAGGCTGGGCTCCAAGGAGAGGCGGGTGCCCAGCGCCGACATGGCCTACGAGGAGGAGGACAGCCGAGGGGCTGTCTGCAAGGACAGGGACCAGCGCGACTGGCACCACTACAGCAAGTCGTCGTGCCGCAGCGGGCGGAGCCGGCGCAGCAGCCGCAAGCGTCGGGAGCGAGGCCGCAGACGGAGCCCCTACCCGGTACGGGAACCCCCTTCTCCCTCTCTGCTCTCCTCTTTCCCCCCCATGCCCCCCTCCCCTGTCTGAAACCACCCAATTGGGGAAGAGTCTTTATCGCAGGTGTTCAGCCAGCGCTCAACACCAAGTGGTTGTGTCGCTGTATTGTGTGTGTGCGTGTCCTACGCCTCACTGCTAATGTATGCGCTGCTCTAGCAGCATGTAGGGTGTTTTGTTTTGAGTAATAGGACAGTGGGTTGTCATGTTAGTTTAACAATGAAGGTGTATGGGAAGAACTGTTCTTTTTTTATACAGCATTTTTTTTCTGTACTACACTGAGAAAACGTCTCTCATCTAAAAAATCTTGTTGCCATGTTTTTCTTCTGCAACACACACTATGTGGTGGCTGGCGCCCAAATCGCCTTTCTCTGGTGGGGCTGAATTTGAATTTGCTGCCTCCGTCCCTCCGTCCATTCGCCTGGCGGTGTTACTGAACGGGCCGAATCTGTCCACCCCCCTTCACCTCCCCCTCCCCGGCCCGGTTGAATGAATGGCGATGATGTGGGCGTTGACTGATGATGGTGTTATTGATGTGATGGCGGATTGCGACTGCGTGCCCCGGGGTGCAGAGGAGGAGCCATCGCCGCAGCAGCAGGAAAAGATCCCGGAGTGTTGAGGATGATGACGAGGGTCACCTCATCTATCACAATGGAGACATGCTGAGAGCGAGATGTATAGAATATATATACATTTTTCTACTGTCGTTCACACTCTGTCTCTCTATCTCCCCCACCCCCCTCTCTCTTGTCTGGATTGTTTGTTTAGCTGCAAAGACTGAGCTTTAGAGGCTAAAATGTCCTTTTTTTATTGAGCTCTATGGCCAGAATATCACTCTGCAGTGTTGCATAGTTAGCATTGAGTTGTATGCCACTGTTCAAGAGCCTGTTAACAGCTGGCTCCTGCTCGTTGTAGCCGAGCAGTGAACCAGCTGGAGGGCAAGTATGCTCGCGGGCGACAATGCTGCGGTTCTAACTAGCCTTCTTCATTTCCCGTAGATGAGATTGTGTCCACTCTAGGAGAAGGTGCCTTTGGGAAGGTCGTGGAGTGCATTGACCACTCGAAGTAAGTAATGACAGTGTTGTGTATAGTAGATGAATAACTATTTCCCCTTTAGTTTTACTTTAGTGCTTCTGTCTCATAACGATTGTGATTTTGTTGACAGTGGCGGAGCTCGCTTGGCTCTCAAGGTCATAAAAAATATAGACCGCTACCGTGAGGCAGCTATGTCCGAGGTAGAGGTGCTTGAACAGATGAACTCCCTGGACTGTGACAGGAGATAGTAAGTAACTCTTTCGTAACGACAAGCTGGTTTGCCATGTGACGTTTCCACGAGTTAGACCATGGCATCTTTTGTGCTCCCACAGTGCATGTGTACGAATGCTGGACTGGTTCGACTACCACGGCCACGTGTGTATAGCCTTTGAGCTGCTTGGCCTCAGCACGTACGACTTCCTGAAGGAGAACAACTTCCAGCCGTTCCCCTTGGAGAACATTCGGCACATGGCCTACCAGGTCATCAAGGCTGTCCGATGTAAGTTACGCGAGATCCAAATCTGGAAATGCCTGTATTTAGAAATCTAAACTTGGCTTCTAATAATTTTGCATTTGGGTTATTCTTTTTTTTTTTTTCTCAAAGTCCTGCATAAAAACAAGCTGACTCACACAGATCTGAAGCCAGAGAACATTCTCTTCATTGACTCGGAATATGATATTCAGTACAATGCTTTTAAGGTGAGTGGCCTAATTTAACCAGATTTGCATATGCTGTGAAACCAAGGCTATACCCATAGAACTATATATAATTGGCTATACCCCTAAAGCTTTATAAACACTTTATTTTGTATATATTGTCATCCTCCAAGAAGCGGGATGAACGTACACTGAAAAATCCAGATGTGAAAGTAGTGGACTTTGGCAATGCCACATATGAACATGAGCACCACACATCTGTGGTCTCCACGCGACACTACCGTGCTCCAGAAGTCATCCTGGGTAAGAATTAAGTCTTTGTAAAGGTCTTTAGGAACTCGTGATTGTTGTGGTTTGTTGGCAGTTGAACTCCTCTCGGTTTCAGATCTGGGTTGGGATCATTCTTGTGACGTTTGGAGCCTGGGCTGCATACTCATAGAGTACTACCTGGGAACGACCCTGTTCCAGGTAGGTGGTGGTAGAGAATGAATTGATTTGTTCTCCTGTAATAACATTAACTGTTGCCAAGCACCATCAGAAGGTGGCCCATTTTGTAATTGAATAATGCAAAACCTCAGATTTGCTTTATTTTGTTTTCTTACTTTCAGACCCATGATAGCAAAGAACACCTGGCTATGATGGAGAGAGTCCTGGGCCCAATTCCCACAGACCTTCTGCAGAAAACCAAGTAAGTCCTCAAACTGCTGGAAAAAGGGCATTGTATTTGGCTGGCTGTCTTGACAAATCAAGACCAACAAATACAATCCAACCCTTTTTTCTAAGTATCTTACCCAGGAGTGTAAAATGATAGTATAGTATCTGATGGTCACATGTGTGCACTACTGACTGACTACTGTCTTGTACAGGAAAAGGCGCTATGTCCACCGCTACAAGCTGGACTGGGATGTATACAGCTCTTCTGGGAGATACGTCAGAAAGCACTGCAAACCTCTGAAGGTAAGCCTTAAACACATTACTGGTATGATTCTGCTGGTGACTTTATAAAGAAAATAAGTAAACTCTGGATATAGTTCCACAGTCTGTATTTAAAGCCCTGACTGATATGAGACTTGCGGTGTAGCAACACCTTTTTGTCTATAGTAAATGCATTGTAACTGCATTTTCTGCAGTTGCCATAGAAAGCATTTACTTTTTTGCGACGAAAGTAAATATTAATATTATTTAAATATGCTCTGGTTTAGCTCTGCAAATCGCAGTGTATATGATGTGGATTTTAAATAGGGAAAGGATTTGGTAGCGTTAGTTGATAAACTCTGCTTCCATCAGCAATACATGCAGCAACAGACCGAAGACCACGAGCAGCTGTTTGACTTGATAGAGAAGATGATGGCGTACGACCCAAACAAGCGCATCAGTCTGGACCAGGCACTTAAACATCCCTTTTTTTCCTGCTTTCGCAAGAAAGACTAAAGTGCTGGAAACATGCCACCTAGCTGACACCACGTCAAGCATTATGTTAACACTGCCTGCCTGCTCGCTCTCTGGGAGAGAAGTTTAACATGACTGTATCAGTCTGCCTGCTTTGCCCTGCCATTTCCCAGTCTTTTTCTTTTAGTTACTGCTCATTTGTAAAATAAAATGAAGCTTCTGAATGCATACTGAGCCTCATAAGTGTTTTTTTGTATTTTTATTAAATGTTTTTTCTATCCATAAGTCATAAGACATTGTCTGTTTTCTCCACACCTTTTGTGAAGCCAGTGATGCTGTACAGTCCTATCGCTATTTATTAAGAAGGGTAACCTATTCAATCAGTGAGTTTGTACATTTTGTTTTTATGTTAACTCTGTGCTTGGATTTGTAACTTTTGCAGTCTGTATGTACTACTTTTCAGAATAAATCTGTGCTAAGCAACATGTGTGTAAGTGCTGATGTGGAAAGAACAGCGATTAGCAGGTTGGTCGTAATGGCGCAGTTCCCTGTACAGACAGAAGATGGCACTACGGAGTTGTAAAAATTCAGGCATAAATCGCCAGGGTGTGTAATACAAATACCTCTACAAAGGTAACTTGCCAGCGGGTTTGTTCTAGCTGCATTTCGAGTTAATACTGTAAAGTGTGTATGAACCCCGGTTGATTTCTATTACAGTTAAACTATCACTAGAACGTGGCCAGCCAGTGAATAATACGCCAACTATAACCTAATAACCTTAACTCAATAATTACTAGTTGTAGTTTGTTAATTATGACACGCAATATTGTTTGAATTATTGACACGGATTTTTATCGGGGCAGATATCGATCACATTCGAGCTAATAAAACGGCTGACTCAAATCGCTCAAGTCAAAAGTTTTCAATTTGTGCTCTCCCACGTGGTCAGCAGGGCGGGCACAATCATCTGCTGCAACATGCAACTGCAGAGACAAACAACATTGCCCACTGCTGGCTTCACATCCACTTACACCAGGAGGAAACAACGACCTGCAAGTCAAATCGCGGCTTCTCTGGTGTGCATCCAGATCGCTCCCATCTGCGCCTGGCATAAGCACTGTGCTTAGTGCTCCACGTTGCTGCCTCTTGTTCCAAGACTAATTTAAGACAGCTCTTTGAATCCCAGGCTACAGTTGGCTGGCGTGCATAGTGCCATTTAGTGCAGACAGTTGGTTAGAAATTGGGCAACAGAATTGCATTGCTGAAGACACTTTTCCAATTCATTGAAGATCAGTTGAAGATCGAACAGGGATTGTAGTATGGATACAGCGGGCGACACAAGCGGGGAGAGCAAGCCGGTGTGCCAGTGTGCGCCCAAATCCGTGGTCCAAAGGTGGATGCCAGGCTTTCCCATTGCCGTTTGTTTGCTGTTATCTGTTAGCTCCGTTGTGGTTTGTCTTTTGATGAGCGTCAAGACATTTCAACTGGAGAGTCGACTGCATATGGAAATGGAGAAAGTGTCCATCTTCCACCCACCCCACAGCGTTTTTCTGACAGAGGATGGGACCCTCATTCCCGAGTTGAGCACTTCTATAGCAAAGTTGGTCGAACAGGTATAGGCTACAACACATTGTCAATATATTATTATGAATCAAAATCTCACTACCTTTTTTTTTGTCGGATAAAACCTTTGTCAATGCACTAGGCGCGTGCGTAAAGCCTGCGTAATATTGGTAGGACAATCATAACCAATTAGAAATTGGACTCGCGGGCTTTTGCTATATTCTATTATATCACAGTTGATTTTAATAATTGTATCGTGATTTTCTTCTCCTGTATTCATTCCAACATTTCTTGTTTGCATTTAGCGGCCAACCAGGCAAGCAGCTGGCCAATTAGTTTGCAGTTACAATTCTTTAATAGCGACACAATTGCTACGCATATATGCACGTGTAGCCTACAAACAACATATACATTGAAATGGAGATTATATTAATGTCTTCCATACTTTATATATCCCGGGGTCATTTTCGATTTTCACACAGTATTCTTATTGTTTAATTATTTTATTGTATGAAAAATTATATTGTTACAATTATTTGCCCAAAAACATACATGCATCTTCTCAGTGCTTGTGTTTCCTTTGCCACTGTAGAAAGTAGTGGTGCTGATGCCCAAAGTCCGGACTGCTAGGGAAGCTGGCCAAGAGTGCTCCTGCCCCCCAGGTATGTCACTTTATCAGATTGTCCCCCCTGTAAGCATTCTCAGCTAACAATGGGAAACATGACAACATGACACATCTGGGCCTTTTCCCACTCACATGTCATATATAGAGTATATTTGCTCCAACATGAATAGGTATTATTGCTCTTTATCTTTTGATCCCTTTCGTGGTTTGTCCTGGAGTGGTGGAGAGAGAGAGAGAGAGAGACTTACAGTCACCCATTATGCAGGTGAATTATTTAGAAAGCTGGTTTTTGCTCCATTTTGGTAAATGTTCTCCCCCCGCGGCTAGCAGCTCTTACATCTCTGGTGTGAGATGCAGTGTGAACAGAGGAGTGTGACCCTTGTTCCCTTGTTGCTGTTTCATTGGACAATATGCAAGTGATCTTACCGCATATCATCTGTGGAAAGGAAAGCTGCTTTCTAATTCACCTTGACAGTCAATGCCCGTAGCTTCAGGTGTGCGTGGGTGTGTTTGTAAGTTGACATTCACCGCTGGCCTCTGTGTAATCTGTGAAACGTTGTGCCTGAAGACAAGGAGTCATGTCGCCTTACTTGTGTTTTGTTCTGCAATTGTCCTGTCTCAAGGTCAAGCTGAGCTATTCAGATGTATATCTACCGGTTTAGGGCCTCTGGCATTCTTTTCTCTGTATCTCTCTCTCTCTCTCTCTCTCTCTCTCTCTCTCTCTCTCTCTCATAATGGTGGAACAGGTGAGAGCATTCACAACTGGAATTTCTGGACCACTTTCAACACATTCCGTTTTCCATTCTGAACTGCTGCAAATATCTTCCTTGCTTTGTGTTTGTTGTTTGGCTGTTGTGTGCTCTGGATTACCTGAAGCAAACAAAATCTCATAAAATAATCCTAATAATTTATGCACGTGTTGGCTGTATTTACAGTTCTTTTGTTCAGGTCAAAGGCCATCTAGGCCTCAAGGCAAAGTGAAATCATAATCAGTTACCTTGCTATGTAAAAATACAATAAATTACTGCCTTTTTGATGCAGTTATTAAGGATGATGTTGTTTCAGATCTTGTGTCAAATTTTCCTGTCCTGCTGAATTGCTGTGTAATTAAGTGGTTTTGGAGTTGGCAAACGATGCCTCCGCAAGTATTTAGAAGTCCATTGAAGGTCCTTTCTCTGTAGTATCTGGTCCAAAGTGTCTTGTTTTGATGTTGCTGAAACAAAAGGCCACTTTGTTTATAACGGCTTTGATTCAACCAAACGCCTGTAAACTTTTTTCTCTCTTCACTAACAACAGAAACAGTTAGATTGCTCAATCTCTATCTGTTACGGTTAGGGTTATAGGCAACACAATTAGTACATTTCTGAGGAGTGTGTAGATTTGGGTTTAGCTCTAGCCCTCTGTTTCATATATTTAGTGCTAATTTAGAATCACTTTGTGTAGTTGGGTTCTATCAGGTATGTGTCTGTGTATGCAGTACAATATATTTAGTCAGTGAGTTTTTATCCGCGGAAGGCACGTTTGCATGAGCTGCATCTTATGTGTGTTTGTACGTTATGTGCGACATTATAGCCCCGTGTGGTTCCATGCATGTCCCTTAGAGTCTTTGAGGGGCCGACGGAGGCTCCTCTCTCAACACGACACTGTAAGAAGAGACCATCTCCCTTTAGCACCAACTCTTGCTGCCTGAAACCCGAATCCCTCACATCCAGTACCATAGGCCAAAGTATTTCTGCCTGTATGTGTGTGTGTGTGGGGGTGTGTGTGTGTGTGTGAGTGTGTGTGAGTGTGAGGGCAAAGAGAGACACCATCAGGCGAGTGGCATTTCTGCAATTAAAACTATGCCCTGCCTGCCTGAGAGCTTGCATTACAGGAAAGATGCGCACCATTGGCCAATAGAGGGCAGCAACTGGAACTAAATGACAAAGGAAACTGAATCACTGAAATCACATGCCTTTAAATGTATACCTATACCAGTTCCATCATGTAGATAGAGCGCAAATTAATGTGTTTTTAAAGGTGAGCTCCCCAAATTGAGACGGGAAGTGTATCCATCCCTTCTGTCCCTGCAGTGAATACACTTTGTGACACATGTATGGTCACCCGATGTGACAGGCCAACAGTCACAGGGCTTAGCTCAGCCATGAATCTCTCTCTCCACTTGAACTTCAGGTGTTTGTGATTAGCATTCCCCATCCCTGCCACATTCACGCGCACGCACACGTTTGTGCTGAAAAGTACATTCACACTCATTACTTTCACTAATATACAGGTACACACACACACACACACACACACGCACACACAATCGTATGTCTGTGCTGCCTTTCCTTATTAGAACCACATGTAGTCTCTGTGTGAGATGTGTAGGGGGAGTGTATTGTCATCTCTGCAATTTGCATTAAAAGCCTATTTAACGGTTCTGCTGCAGGCTGGGGTACACAACGTCTGCCTGCACCATTTTCGGGCACCAGCCCAAAACTGCATACCAGCCCAACCGCTCCCATTAGTGCTGGAGCCCAGACAGGGTCACCCTGGCTCTCAACCCCCCACCTTCCCCCGCTGGGCCAAACCCCTAAAGAAAGCCCAGTGCAACGTCTATACTGCAGAGCCGCGGGTGCAGAAATAATGTTGGGATGTAATAATCCCCCTGTAAATGAGGGATTTCTTTAAAGCGCAGATGGAGGGTTTATTCCCCCACATTCCTCTCCGTTGAGCTGCGAGTTAAAATACTATAGCCTATAATATACATTGCAGTTGCAGTAATTCTCTGGAGCCTTCTTTTCCGGGGGAGATCAGGAGGGAGCTAAAAACAGGAGCTTGCATTAACGCGCGTGATCTAAGACACGTCTTGTCACTGGTGCTGAACTGTGGCTCTGTGAGCGTGATAGAATATCCCCCCCCTTGTGGTTAGGGCGTGTTGAAGGGCATGGGGTCAAGACCGCTCGCTGTGTAATCGTATCAGCTTCCATCAGATAAGAGCTCATTTACGCACGTACACCGGCATCGCGGGCCTCTAAGTGAGCGCGCACGCACGCACGCACGCGCCTGCCTGTGTGTGTGTGTGTGTGTGTCTACATGTGCTGCCATGAGGACACTTGCGGTTCTGACTCTCATTCCGTGAGTTTGTGTTTGTGTTGCATTTCCCTGTCGGTTTCCTGACAGTGTCCACAAAGTACAGGCGGCTGTGGGTCTAAATATAGTTTAAGCCTGTCTGTGGGGGACCAACATGGAGGACATTAATATCATTGTATTGCATAGGTGCCTGAGGAGGTTTGTTGGTGTTAACCTGCATGTCTGGGAATCAGCCTCTTGCCCCCGAGGTAGGAGAGAGAGGGCACGGCCTCCCACGCTGTAGCTAACATCCACCCTGAGGCTGCATGTTTTTTCCAAGGCATGGTGATTTCAACAGGAAGCTGGCAGTGTACCGTGCTAAAGTACCTATCGCCATAGCAAGGCAGCACAAGCCATGTAACATGTACCGCTGTTGGCCTCCTTAAAACAGCATGCGCAGGAAATTTGGTCTCATTTGGAATTTCTTTCCAGAAGGATGGTTCTGCATGTTGTATGCTATTACCTGTGTGTGTGTGTGTGTGTGTGTGTGTGCGTGTGTGTGTGTGTTTGGGGGGTCGATTCCTTCTCTCTCTCTCTCTCTCTCTCGTCCCCCTCTCTCTCTCTCTCTTCCTCTCTCTCTGTTTGCCTGTGCATCTGTGTTTGTTTTAGTGTCTGAGGGCTCTCAGACACATGCATTAGTGTCTGGTTCAGTGGCTGGCTGCGTTGGTTGGCACCCTGTGCACAGCAGCTTGTACTCAGTGGAAGGATGAGTTTGAGGCTCATACTATAGGTTGCCATGTCTGTGTCAGTAGCTTGTCTGTGTTGTTGAATATGTGTGTGTGTGTGTGTGTGGTGGAGGAGGGGTTCATATTCTGGATAAGAGAATTGAATCCCTTAGCTTTGTTTTTGGACATGCGCTCTATACATCCTTCCTTGACCTTTGGGCAACGTGAACACAATATACACGTAGATCTCTTCCTTTATCAGCCTCCTTATTAAAGTTAGCTTTGTCAAACCACACTGTTTAGCTCCAGGGCTGACTTGCACATTCTTTATTTAGAAAAATAAACAGAAAGACAGCATTAAAGGAGTGAAGCGGCCAGTGGAACATGCACTGCGCACGGCCAGTTTGTCAGAACAACCAGCATGGTTCTTAAGTAGTGAAGTTGTGCTTCACTACTTGACAGAGGTATTCCTTTGAAGATGTAAGGACAATGAACTTTGTCAGGTAATGTGTTGGCCATGGGCGAAGCCATTGGAAACAAGACGTGAAACAGCACACTGAGTAGAGCCACAAAATCAGAACAGTGTGATTGAGACATTTTGGATCCATGTGTTCATATTTAAGCAGCAGATTGCATAGGTCGTCACCTCCTCAGCTGCTTGGCAATAAAACCCGAAGCTTCAGGAATAACCAGCTAATGAGCAACAGCTACACAATAGCCTGTTTACATTGACATAATACTTTTTTTTACATTCCAGGCATGTGCAAAAGTAGAGGAAGTCAGTGACAGAATATGATGATATAAATATGAGTCCAAGTGCAGGGTCAACATAAGCTCTGTTTGAGTTTATACTAAAACCAAGCGAAAGAAATCCAACCCCAGGTCCAAAGCATAACATTTAACTGGATGTACTGTATACAGGTGGAATTAATAAACAAAATACACTGTCCAGCTGGCTTCATATTTGGCCACCAAATATAAGCAGGTCATGAAATAGCTGAGCTGTATCTGTAACTGTAAACGGTTAAAAATAAGCATTGTCTATTGGCGTAGTTAAATGCAGGTGTCAGTACAGGGCCTTGTTGTTTTACATAGAATGCTTAGGCAGAGCCTCGGAATCAGTCACCTTATTTGTGATTATAGAAGTAAAGCGTAATTATTGCCAGGACTTCTGAACTTTAGATATAAAAATGATTGTAATGTTTATTGCATAATACAATGCCCTTCTCAGGGCTATCCAATCACTGTACGCCCAAAGTGAGAGCTGTGTCCGGCTTCTCGGCAGTAAGTCGGACTCGATACAGGTGGGGGACCCCCTCCCATCTTGGTGGGAAGGGGTTGTGGTTCGGTGGCCTGGGGATCTCATCGCTGCTTTTTGCAGATGATGTGGTACTAATGGCATCATCGGTCCGTGACCTGCAACACTCACTGGATCAGTTTGCAGAGTGTGAAGCGGCTGGGATGAGGATTAGCACCTCTACATCTGAGGCGTGGTTCTCAGCAGGAAACCGATGGAGTAGGGAATGAGTCCTTACCCCAAGTGAAGGAGTTCAAGTACCTCGGGGTTTTGTTCGCGAGTGAGGGTACATTGTAGCGAGACATTGGACGGAGAATCAGAGCAGCGTGAGCGGTATTGCAATCGCTTTACCGTACCGTTCAAAGGCAAAGCTCTCGATCTACCGGGCAAATATCGTTCCTAACCTCACCTATGGTCGTGAAGGTTGGGTCATGTCCGAAAGAACAAGATCGCGGGTACAAGTGGCCGAAATG
>JAODUG010027742.1:0-19686 GCA_027564795.1 Aphredoderus sayanus
ATATAGTCACTTGAGCTTGAAAACAATGGCAGTTAGTTGGTGAAAAATGTACAATTCTGCAGAAAGAAAGTGAGTCATTCTGAGTAGTCCAAAGCAGCTCAATGCATCCCATGAACTTCCTATCCAACTTCCTGTTCACAACTTCCTTGTTAACAGCTTATCAAATTTTAAAACGCTTTTCTGCTGACACCAGCATCTAGGAGAGTCTGCATCTTTCTTCTCTCTCAAAGACACACGTGCACCTTCAGACAGGCCAGCTCATTCACCTACCCTTCCACGTAAATCCGCAGGAGAACATCGATGAGGAAAAACAAAGAGATGATGAGAGACACGATCTGCATCACATTTCCCACATCTCTGTTATCTAAAGACAGGTCCACAATCACCAGCACTATGTCAACTACGATCAGAACCACACCAAAGATCCTAAAAAAAACAACAACAACAACAACAACAAGGTTTCTATGTCACATCAAATGTAGTGTGAATAATCAACATGACTCCACAGTATAGGGGGACAACAACCAGCAACACCCCTTCCTGAAACCCACTCACCGAAATCCAAAGGACATGACAAAAGGGGCAATCCTCTTTCGGACATAACTACAGAGAAATGAGGGGCAAGATTAGTCAGTATGAGTGTGAGCAAAAATAAAAAAATAAAAAAGTACTATCTATGTCACATACATGAAACTTACTGATACAAAGTGTCTGGTTCCATATAATCTTCTTTTCCATCGTCAATATTGACTTTGGCATCCTCCATCTTATCAATCTTTCTGATTTAAAGAAGCGGAAATAATAATGAATGCAATAAAAAAAAGTCCCAAAAAAAGGTATACTTTTACATAAAGTACCACAGAATGGCTGCCATTTTTCCATATTGTAACATTTTTACTCACCCATTTGTACCTGTTGGATCAGAGCCAGGACTGAAATGGACAGAAGACATAATCTGTGCTTCACTTATCTGATGTTAACCTGTTGGAAGGATGGTTAAATACAATTAGTCTACTATTGTAATATAACTGATGAGTCATCAAAAATGCACATGAATAATGTTTTTCTAGAGTAGGTTATATGAGGTGTGTGTGTGTGTGTGTGTGTGTGTGTGTGTGTGTGTGTGTGTGTAAGTGAGCGAGAGAAACAGAACAACAGCACAAGTTTATTTAGGATCAGGGTAGTAACGAATTACATCATTGGGATTACGTAATCAGATTACATTTTAATTAGATGCATTGTCAAGGATTTCTTGATTACATGTTGTATTATGTCTTTAACCCTCACGATGTCCTCTGGGTCAAACTGACCCAAACCACTAGCTCTTTGTGGCAGATAGAAGGTGCTAAACCTAATTCTACAGTTTACACACACATGTGCACTCCTGGCACAACAAGGTGTGAGTTTGAAACCCAAGGACAACAGGAGGGTTTAAAGGCAAAATAAAAACACATAATATAAATAATTAAATAATAAATAATAATACTGTTTTTTTAGTGTCATTTTATCTGACTATGCAGAATATGCTACATTTATTTATATGTATTGTTTGAATATGTTTAGAGATGTTTAAAGTGAAAAAAATGTTTTTGTGGCTGCAGGGCCCTTTGTTGTATAAGCAATATTTCCAATGTTTGATATTCAAGTGGTTTAATCCAAAAGTAATACATCAACATTAGATTACTTGTTTTGTTGTTGTAATCCAATGGATTACGTTACTATTTACATACATTGCCATATAGGTCTACTGTAATTCTTATTCAGTAAACTACATTTCAAAGCAATTTACCCAACCCTGTTTAGAATGAGTTAATGGTTATGGTTGAGTTTATCCTACGAGTTTAATATGCACACTTTCTGGTACAGTAGTTAGTTGTTTGCAGAAAATCGCGAATGTGGAATGCATCAGTTTTTAATGATAACCCGACAAACTATGATAGAAAGAAAACATGCAATAAATCATTCAAGGAAAACGAAGTGACAAGAGACTGTTGAAAACAAAACAATGAAATGTAACAATACTGTACGAACCAGTCAATATTCAGCGCATCTGGTAGTGGGAATGTTTTTGTTTGGTTATTCCGTTTGCGACAAATTCCCTCCAAACTTCCCACACTTAAACGCGTAGTATATAGACGCTGTAAATTGTATTTAAATTATAATCTGCAGGCTTTGTCTTGTGACTTCTTGTGAAGGTAGAGAAAAGCGGTTCAAAGGTTAACCAGCTATGTTTCATCCGTCCACTATTTCTCCTCTTTTCTGTTCTGTTTTGCAAACGTAGCGGTTTCCAACTTCCTGAAGCACATAAAAACGTTCGGCCCTTTCCTCTTACACTGCACTGCATAGCATTGCTTTCCATGCCCACTTTCTCATGTCCAATAGACATTTACTTCAGTGTCATATATTGTGCACAATAACTGAACCATTTAACACCATAGGCCTAATCTTAATTCTCACATTAATTATATTTGTAAACATTCTTTTTAATAACATAGAATTTGCTCTGCTCCCTACAGTACCAAAAGCTTATCTGACTGTTATTGCAAGCACTTTTATATTTATGATCAGGTGATCAACTGTGGACAATTCAAGAGGTATGTGAAAAATGAATTGTGCAAGGGGAACATCTGCAGACCTGGGATCAGTATACGTTTCTCAAACGTCGTGTAGAAAACCCCAAAACCGACCGCAGGTCAGTATTACTAGATTTAATGTGGACCATGCATAACCGACCCACCTATAAATAATACTGTCCGGGAAAAGAACACTGATCTTGAGCATACCAAAGACTAGTGAAAAGGTAGGACTGTTACACATACTAATATTTTGTATTACTATCACTCAAATCTAGTTATTTTTTTCTAAAGACAAGAGTTATGCCTACCATGTTTACTTTCAGACCTATGGACCTACGCAAAAGAGTATTACCTCCTAACAATCATGTCAACATTGTTTCTTCTGGGGCTTTTGATACAAGGCATGTCCTCACCTCTTCAGTTTTCGGTATGTAGCAAAGAGAATAACCAGCTTACTATGCATTCCCGAAGATATGTCTGTAATTCTCCTGTCTATATGCTACTCTAGAATTTCCAGTGATTAATATGTTGTATATAGTAAATGTGCTGTATTGTGATCATGAGTTTGACTATAGAATTACCATCCTCCCAAACAAGATTGCACCAACAGCCACAAGCCGCAATTGATTTGTGAGTTCCTTCTCTCTCAAGGCTGCAGAGTGGTGTGGACCAGAGGCTGCAATGCTTAAGCGCAGCATTCGTGACCTGGAGTATAAACTATTGACTGGGGCCTGGCAGATCGACCACCTGAAGATACACCAGTATGTCAGCCCCTTTCTACCTACTCCATACAAAGCAGATACGGACCCAAACAACAGGACAGAAGACCAGAACACTGGATTGGTGACCCCACTACCACCTGCAGGCAACGTTGTTGTCCATGACAAAGGTAACAGTGATAGGTTTTAGTCCCAATTGCAGGGGACTAAAACATTCCCCGGCCAATAGCACAGAACGAGGAAGTGTTGTCAAGTGTGTGAACCTGCGAAAGATACAAAGCACAGACCATTACTATTCTGCCCAGTATGTGCTGTGTTGATATGAATGCACATCCTCATGCAGCATTCTGTTATTTTGATATTTCACAGCTGTACATTTTTGAAAGAATAAAAATGCGTGATAACATTGTTTCATTAACGTTTTTTTATTAATTTGACCCATAACAGATTCAAAAGTGCCAGCAAGTTAAAGTAACATTACAATAGTCTTGATATGACCATAAAGTGGTTCTTTCTCTCTTTTCTAAATTCTCTAAACGCATTGTTTTCTAGATTGTTCTGAGCTTTATGACAGACTGAGACCACCAAGTGGTTTCTACCGCATCAGGCCCAAGCCAGACCAGGAGCCATTTCTGGCATACTGTGACATGGAGGATGGGGGAGGGTGGACCGTGTTCCAAAGACGGAGACATGGCAGGGTCAACTTCAACAGGTCCAACTGACGTTTTTGTTGTTTGTTTGCTTGGAATTCTGTACACCAGTTGTTTCCCCAACCCAATAGCAATATTCTAGAATATTTTATAATTTTGTTCACTATTGATGCAAATATTACAAATACATGTGACGACGTATTACATTATTGCATGTTAAAGGTTGTAAAAACATGACTAATCAAATGTCACCTTGTTTTAGAGACTGGGTGGACTACAGAGATGGGTTTGGTGATTTCAAACAATGGAATGATGAGTTTTGGCTTGGAAATGAACGCATGTATTCTTTGCTTTCAGAAGGTATGAGACTCACTGCTGTTGATAATATCCCAGGCTTCTAATCTAACAATCTGCTGTGTCACAGCACCAGCATAGTCACATACTGTACACTAATGTAACAGGCTGTAGTGCATAAACAAATTACTTTCTTTTTTCTTTTGCTAAAAGGTGTGGTAGGATTTTGCTTGCAGTATTGGGCAATTTGTACATAATACAAACAATAAATCACAAGGTTGTCAACAGTATAACACCATTAATACAGCTTTAAGTCCTGTGTTGTTGTTGTTGTTGTTGTTGTTGTTGTTGAAAGGAAAGAACCTGGTAAAAATAGACCTAATGGACTGGAATGGCAAGAGGACTCATGCCTTTTATGAGAACTTCAGGATCTCTGATGAGCTGGTCAGACACCACTTTACATGTCAAGTTCTCCAAAATAACTTTCCTCTGTGAGCACACTAACACTGCTGCTGCACCCTGGTTCCAGGATAAGTATCGTCTCCGGTATGGGCAGTACAGTGGGCGTGCCGGGGATGCCCTGACTGGTGGAGGTGGCATGGTGGAGCAGTGGTCTGCCTGCCTCAGTGGCATGCAGTTCTCCACCAGGGACCAGGTATGTTTCCCGCTCTGGGCATACAATGTAAACAGGATGGAGCGGAGTACAGAAGCCTTTTGCATCCATTTGAAAGTAGAAAAATCACTGCTTTCTTTTAATGTTTTGACATGAGAGAAAAAAGTTTTAAAAAAAGATTTATAAATCTTGCACAGATTTATACCTTCATGCTGGTGTGAAATGTATACATTTCTTGCACAGTTGCAAGAAAACTGTCAGATTTTAGATTTTCAAATGAATGCATATGCTTACATACTGTACAAGAGCACACCAAGAGTACAGTACATTGCTACAGCTGCTTTGGAAAACAAACAAAGTATCAAATGCATTTTTGTTAACTATAACAGACTGTATAGGCATTGTTATGTTTCTCATGCCTTGTACTATAGCACCCCCAGTACACTATTAGTGTCAGCCAGCATTTCTGAAACACTGATTTCAACCACAAGGGTGAATACAAAAGGCTTCAGAAGGACCTATGGCTTGTATAAATGCTTCGAGTTGACAAGTACATGCTAATGGTGTTAGCAGTGACACCAGCTATGATAATGATGATCACGAGTGATTGACAGGACAATGACCGCTACCTTCAGGGGAACTGTGCCCAGGAGAACAAAGCAGGATGGTGGTACAACAGGTGAGGCATTAAACATTCTGGCATCTTTACGTGAAACATGTTGGAGGGAAAAGGTCATACATGGTGTAATAACATACAACCGTACATTATGAAAAGCAGATACAGTATATATAATACAACATTATCAATCCAGCTGCATGGTCCCACTCAATGCCTTCTGTAGCCAGTCTCTTCTTGTTTTGAACCTCCTGTCTATAGATGCCATGCAGCCAATCTCAATGGCAAGTTCTACCATGGAGGAGAGTACAAGGGCCAGTTTGACAACGGCATTGTGTGGGGGACCTGGAAGGGCCTCTGGTACTCCCTCAGACACACCAGCATGAAGGTGCGGCCCCTGCTGTTCTTGGATACCGTTGGCAGCGGAGACGGGGAAAATTAATTCAACAAGATGTCTTTAAATTCATTAGCTTTATATGGAACATGCATGAAATAAGCAGATACACATTTCATTGTGCATATTTTTGTCATGTTTTAATTAATGTCCAGTTTTCTTTTACTAACTGAAGATAGTATCAAAAATATAACATAAAGATGGCACAATAAAACAAAGCTTACTGTATGGTTTCTCCCTGATTTGACTGTCTACAAAGAATAATGACGATGCCACATTCATCATTCACTTCACACAATAGACTGGTCCTATGAATAGTCCTATCATTATGGGAAGTGGTAGGACTTTATACAGTGAAAACTACACATTAAAACTGTCCATGACCAGTAAACTATGGCATAGTGAAAATGGTCAGTGCTGCTGCAGTATAAAACACTTTTTTTTACAGGGTATGACATGAATAAAGAGTATTTTGCTTCCTATTTACAGTAGCTTTCCAAGACACAGAAAAACAGCATAATTCTCTAATTAACACCAATTCATTCTTACTAGTGTAAATACAGTATTGTCATTCAAAAGGTCCATAGGCTGCAATGTATACAGTAACAGTAAATAATATACTTGTGGAAGAATATTAAGATACAAATTACTTAGATATCACTAGAATTTCCAAAAAATAGACCCTGGGAGACTCAGTTCAGATGCTTTTGCAGAACAGTAAAACACAGTTTATGTGTTATGGTCTTCTTAAGGTTTTAGAGCCATAATTCAACAAAACATCTGTTTATTTGATGGACTAAACTAAATATTCCTGGGGATTGTCCAACATTCAGGCATGCAACAATTAAAACTAGTATTGGGTATCTGCAGTGCTGTCTCAGGCAGCATATAGCATGATGCCTTGCTTGGTTATGATTGTTACCATATCACAGTATGACTGAATCTTCTGATGAATTAAAATACAACAAAAAGTAAATAGAAAAAATAACAACAACACAGTCCAGACAACCCAGTCTAGTTAAGAAGGGGATATATACTGACGGATATCAGAAGTAGCCTACTCCTCTACATATGCTGGGGGCAGGTCTAAGTCCAGCATCCTCTGCTCGGCCTCACTCAGCCCATAGGGGGAGCCACCGCTGCTGCTGTATTCTCTGGACATGGGCAGGCTACGGCCTACGCTCTGCCCCGAGGAGGAGACACTAAAGGTTGAACTCCGCTGTCGCCCCCTGTGGCCGGAGGCCCCGGAACACGCCTGGGCCTCCTTCAGTTTACGAGCTAGAATGTTCCTGTGGATCGGAGAGGGTCCCCGGCGGCTCCAGTTCTGCTCGGCACGTTCCAGACCCAGCTGCTCCCCGCCACGGGGGCCACCAGGCCCTCCTGGTGGGCCGCCGATCCCCGAGCTCTCCCCTCTGCCGCCTCCAACTGCCGTCCAAGCACCACTCTTCCGCGTCTCTCTCTCTCTGGTGCCGTTGAGGCTCGATTTACCCAGCGCCTCTGAATGAGACTCCGTGTTGGTCCCTGTGTGCTTGTTCTCACTGTTAAAACTAGGAACAGCTGTTCCCACCCAGGGCCGCTGGTCATTCCTTTGAGGTCTGGATTTGACCCAGTCTGAGCCTGTCTGCCCTTGTAAGGGGTAGGAAGGCAGGGGAGGGAAGGGCAGACCCTCCCTGACTCCTTTAGTCCTACAGCTGCCCTCAGGAAGGGTCCGAGAGCCCACCTGCAAAGGTAATGGACATTTAAATGTGATTCTTTAAGTTCGTAAAACACCCTTCACAGACTAAGATTCATAGTCATTGTAGTAACATAACATTAATAGCAAACGAAAATGCCAATGTTAAGCCCTTG
Organism: Aphredoderus sayanus; assembly: GCA_027564795.1. NCBI lineage: Eukaryota > Metazoa > Chordata > Actinopteri > Percopsiformes > Aphredoderidae > Aphredoderus > Aphredoderus sayanus. The sequence continues at coordinate 7,711 of JAODUG010027742.1, forward strand.
GACACACAGCTGAAAACACAAGATATTTTGATGAGTAGGCCAATTCTCCACTGCCTGGGAACACTGCTTGGTGGACAGCTACCTGATCCTGCTATGACGGTTTTGCTGCACCCATTGTTATGGTGAGACAACTGACACCTACTTTATGACTGGTTCATCTGAGTATATTCGGTATGCTGACCCAGCATAGTGCTGCCAAACTGCAACCCTGTACACATAAGTTAGCTGTGTTTTTTGTTTTGTTTGTTTGTACAGGGCTTTAAAGTTAAACAACTTACCTGAGTCATGCTCCTTTCTCTGAATTGCCTGGCATATGTAGAGGATTGCGGCTGGGTGTCATGAAAACTAAAGGTTCGACGGAAATTGGGATTCCTCCCGTACGAATCCACCAAAGTGTCTGCCCCTCTCCCTCTAAGACCCCCCAGCCCACTCCTTGCCACCATTTCCACCCAGTCGGCTGTGCGGTCGCTCCGTTTTGCGCTGCCCCCGCCTCCATAACCAGAATGTGGAGGCCCCAGGACGAGCTCCACCCTGGGGCTCAGTCTGTCTGCTGTGGCCCTGGAGGTCTGCAGCGTGGCTCTGGGCTCCGCGGTACGAAAACGGTTTAGGTCAGTGTCCTCCTTAAGCTCCAGGGGAACCGGGCTGCCGGTGATCCCAGTGGAGGTAAACCCTGCTAGGATTGGAGCTGGAGAGTTGGTGGGTGAGAGGTCTCCAGAGGTCTCCAAGGTGTCTTGGACAGGGCTGGAGGAGACATGGTACAGCTGTGTAGCCTCCTTTAAGCCCTTCTTCTTCATTTCCTTCAACTGCTGCTGAGCCAGGCGGTAGCTAGAAAGACAAAGAGGGATGTAATACATTCTGAAGTTACTGCTGGGAGTGTGTGTAACACTAGCAGTAGCCGTTTTACATTTAAATTGGGTAAACCCTGACATGCCTGACAGCATAACTTTTAAATGCTTTATAAATGATAAAGGCATACAGTATATATATATACACAGATAGTATTAAAAAGGACAGTAGGCAATGGATAATTAACAGGAATAGGGAAATTATAACGTGTATTTGTGTGAGTGTGTGTGTGTGTATGTGTGTGTGTGTGTGTGTGTGTGTGTGTGTGTGTTCAGCTGACAAAGCATTTGTTTTGGTCTGACATGCTGGGACTCAGTGCAACATCTAGTGGCAGACATGATCATATACACATCCTTTAACCCTCCTGTTGTCCTCCGGGTCAAACTGACCCAACGCACTTGCTCTTTGTGGCAGATAGAAGACACTAAACCTAATTCTACAGCTTACACAGACATATGATGTGCACTGCTGGCACAACAAGGTGTGAGTTTGAAACCCGAGGACAACAGGAGGGTTAAAAGGCACTTAAAAACTACACAAGTACATAAAGAAATAATGAATAAATAAATACACACAGACAGCACTGACAATAAAGAAAACAGCACAATCATACACAATCATATGGCGCCATCTCCTGGCATTACAAGATAGAGCGTTTGAAACAGTTGGGCGACAGGAGGGTTAAGCTAGTAATCAATACATACCCAAATATGGGTGGGGGCAGCTTTTGTCCTGTAGGCGACAGCCTGTCTGGGTCCTGCGGGACAGGTACAACCAGGGGCTGTGAGAGTAACTGGCCATCCAGGGGAGTCCTGTCTTTCTGGGCCAAGCCCCTCCCCGCGCCCCCCGGAGGGTTCTGGCTGTCGGCCAGGCTGGGTCTCTGGAGGCTGTGCCCACAAATGGAGGCCTCGTCCGACAGCTTGCGCCCCCCGGGGGAATGCATGGAGCCCCGGCGCACCGAGCTGCACGGGCGGGTCCGGCAAACCTTCCGCCACACGGTGACCACGACAGTGGCCAGGATCACAGCCAAGCACAGGGAGATGCCGGCCACCACCACCACGTTACCGCCCAGGGGCCCGGCAAACGCCGGGGGGAGGGAGGGGGAGGGAAGGGGCAACGCTGGGGGAGAAAGAGAGCGAGTCACGAATCATGAGTTCGCTCAAAATGCATCTTTTTATCTGTTCATTATTCGTTTATTTCCCCAAATGGAACAATATCACACTGGAACCAGTGGAGCCATTGGCAACTGGCAGTAATAAAATACATTATTCAACAGTGAGAGAAGAACATGGACTAACCAGCACAGTCCTCCAACGAGCAGAGGGACTGCTCTTTCACCATGCCGGTGCACTGCACGCTTCCACCACCAGAGGGCAGTAGACACTCACGTACCCGTTCCCTTATGCCTTCTCCGCAGCTGACACTGCAAGCACTCCATGGCAACCACTCGCCCCATGACTCTAAAGACATGACAGATCAGTAAAGCAACTACATGCTTTTTCTACTACATATTAGACCGTCCATAGGTGCATATTATTCACATTATATGCTGTCCACAAAAGACAAATAATGGCTGATGAACATGATCAAATTCTGTAGAAGTAATATAATATTTAACACAATTCAATTGTCCCAGGACATACATCTATGTCATATAGAAAATATCACTCATTATTGCAATGTGAAATAAGCCACTTTTTGCATGTCTGCTTGACGCAAACCTCAATTTCATTCCTCACGTCCAAGGTTAATGTGTGTGGCTGTTAAGTGACATTCATAACTGTAAATGCATTTTAATCTAATATCAATGTGGTTGTTCTGTGTATGCAGACAACCAAACCATGCAGCCAACTATATCTGGTTTTGATTAATGTGTAACATGCCACAGATAAGATAAATAGATAAATAATAACAATAATAATAGATAATATAATAATATGTGTTCAGAAAACCTTCCCTGGGTGAATGACCAATATCGTACCCGTTCACCTCCTGCAACAGAACTCACACCAAATACACCAAGTGCATCATACAGCAGACTGAACATCTCACCTGCACTCCTATAAACCACCAAACAGGTCTGCGCTGGGCTAGGGGAGCGGCTAAAATTGAAGACGAAGCGAAAGCAGTACCTATTCCTCCCGGGGTAAAACACAGAGCAGTTAAATTCAGTCTCGTTCTCCCCGTGAGTAAGCCAATTAAAGGCCAGCGGCGGAGAGGAGGCTTCCTCTGCTCCAAACCCCGCAATCTGTGTCGCCCCCGTCCCTATCCCAGGGGACACAGGCCCAACGCTCCCACCTCTGTCCGGATACAGCTGCACTTTGCCACTGATGTGAGCGCAGGGCGGGCTGATCAGCTTGACAGTCATGGTGCCTTCACAGCCAGTCCTGTATGCATTGGTGTTGTCCACCAGCAGCTTGTATGAGAAGATGCGAGACAGGTAGAGAGGCCCCGAGCTCTTCACCTCCTGGCTGGTGTGCGGGGAGCGCAGAGCCACCCGTATGAAGTCTCTCTCCGTGAAGGGGAAGGCGCAGGGCAACGCGATGCTCTGGGAACGGAGAGGTCTGATTGGATGACGTGTCCGGGTGCGGACCTTGTCGATGCTGTTTCGACCAATCTGGTTGTACTCCATGTAGCTGACCTCTAGGAAGAGGGCGGTTGACGGGACCCCCGAACAAGCCCGGAAGTGTTCATTGGTGGAGATCCCCACCTAGTGACAGAGACAGAATGTGTTGGTGCTGAGTTGGTTTTATGGTAACATTTTACGAGACTAATAAGTTGTGTAATAAAGCGTTTCTTAAACTGCAGGAGTCACTGTCATTATTATTATCGCTATAACAATATAATATATCGATTTATATTATCTGAAAGCCCTAAACTGCTCAGCTTTAAATACTGTATGCGGCACAGCATATTTACACCCCAGTATACGCCACATAAGACCTGCAGACACAACACTGCAGCAATGAAAGAGCCCACTGCTCTTACCTGAAATGATCCCGAATGGTTCCCAGCTCTGTCCACAGCAATGTGAAAGGTGGGCCACTGAACCTGCAGTTCAGAACTCCACCACCAGTACATTGTACATGTGTTTCCAGTGTCAGTGCCATTAGCATGATAATCAGTTATGATGCTGGTCTGCCTCAGATGAAAGCGGAAGGTTCCAGCATACAGGAAGCAAGAGCAGTTAAACTCTATTCGCCCATCTGATTGGTTAGGGAGGCTCCTGGTTAATACAGTGGAGTTGGTTTCTGTGTCAACCAGAGAGAGGGTGGTGTTTCGCAGGGTACTACTGTTGCACTCTGAGCTGAAGTCCACAAACACGCTGGCGTTGCTAAGGGCGATGTGGAGAGAGGGCCAGATGTTGAGGCCTGCAATGGCTACATGAGACAGGGCAGAGAGCATATGATTTGGAGAGAATTGTTTATTTATTTCAGTCTCAATGTGACTGTGGATGCATTAATCTAATTAGGCAATCATATAAGAAGTACTGCACACACCACTTACAGTACATGATTTTGTATGAGGGTTTTTAGTGAATCTGGTGTAAAATCTTCATTTTGCAGCATGCGTTTCTGGTGTGACTTATTTGCATATGGCCAGCCCCAACATCCCTCAGGCAAAGTTTTCTGCTATTAATTCAGTCTGAGAATCCACACCATGTTTCCAAATAATTTTATTAGTGGCCACAGATGGAAAAAAAACATGTATTGATTCCATACTTAATCTTAGAAATGGCCTTCAGACTTCAGTCAGTACTAACAGAAACTGAGTATTACGATACTGACAAATTACTGTTGTGCTGAAGCAACACATTCATTTTAAGAGCTATTGTGCTGTGCAATTCCTGTTTTGCTCCGAATGAATATTAACAAAGCAAGGGCCTCCAAACGGAAGAGGGTGGGGACAGAGGAAGTGTGCCCTGCCATTTAACCCTCGCTTTTTTCCCTCCACAGAGCCAACGTCTGCAATAGTAGCAGTAGGACCATCACAGCCTGTGGACGGGTAGGGCTTTCATAGCACCACTCACCGTATCCCAGGAGCGCCAGCAGAAATGGCAACAGTGAGAGAGAACCCTGTGGCATTCCGATAGCCGTGGCAGCCAGTTCTACTCCGCATGACCCCTGTTCTTCCCGCCAGCCAAAGCTCTGTAACACATAGGTGAATCAGAACAGACACAACAAGCAAAATAAGTGTGCATTCCTCTGACAAAAAACAGGAAAACTAGGACTTGGACATGGAGTGATTTATGGCTGTGTTTGTCCCTTGTCTTCTCTATAGGAATGTGGATAGTATATTTTAGCCACATGAGGTTTATTTCCCATTACAAATCCCAGGATTGACTGAATGATAGTCACAGATGAATTGATTTAAATGCTAGGTGTTTCTGTATAGTCTTTTTTCTATGCAGTGCTTGTGTCAAGAACATGTAATTTAAATTTAAATAACTTCCTGTCACTTCCTGAGTTCTCCTGTTCCCTTTCCCATAGTTTGCATGCATAGGCTTCAAGCATTTTCAGAATAGCTATACCATACAAAACTAAAACCTGAAAACTTGCTTTAGACTGTAGAAATCTACTGTAGTCCATATCATTCATGTTAAATTCTCATGTACTGTATCAGCAGAATGTTAATAATCACCTTGGGAATTCTCAGGTGAAAAGACAGCCAGAACATATTATATTTCAAATTCCATTAAAAGCTATAAGATGACACTCTAGATTAGTCTACCCTATTGGTAATAGCCTGAAGATCACTTTGGGCAGAGTATTGATGTCATATTAAAAAGCATATTGTTAATGGCATTAGGCTGCATATGACAAGAAAAAAGGTTAACTGAATATGGTTTTTGTATTTTTGGTGTTATTTACTCTTTGAAAAATTAGACATGGGCAAAACATACTGACAATAGGCTACAACATTCCGTCAGTTTATATAAGCGTAGTATTGTCATGGCAAAAAAAATCTGTACTCACGTTTCCTTTAGTCAACACACCATTAATGTGCTAAGCTTCCACCATTCAGCAAAGCAATACACATCTTTTCACATTAACCATGATACTGATTGAGCGAACGCGCTGAATCGCTTCTCAATGTCATTAGGCTAGTAGCAGGGCACGCTTGACAAACAGCATCGCATTTGTGTGGCTCAGTGTGAAGGAAGTATGAACGCGCATTTTAAGGTGCGCTCCCTCGACAGCCAATTACATGGGTCGTTGAGCTAAATTAAGAGAGGCATGTGTGATTACCCACTATCTTACTGACACTTTGCCACTTGTTTCTGAAAAATGAATATAACAAAAAATAATGTTTCTTTCAAAATAAGTATTTTGGCTAAACTAACATTCCCCAACACAGACACAGACACACACACAGCATTACTTGTTGTAGACTAACATTTGCAAACAAAGACTGCTGACCAAATGTAAATTAATCACAGCAACAAATTACACAGCAACAATTTTAATAAAAGAAAACTGTAAGGAAACAATTGTAATGTGGTAATTAACATGAGAAATGCAGACACCATGGGTCATCAGCCAGAGAGAGGGACTACATAGAAAATATTTAAAGTGCAGATGAACCTGGATTTTACTGCTGCACTTTAAACTGTATATATAGACACACGCCTATAACCCCAACAGACAAATTGGATTCAGAAAAAAGTACAAGCTATCAAAAAATAAAATGCAGAATGATTCATAGTGAAGAAGGCAATGGGTAGGGCCATGGAAATAACAGATTAACCTAAACAGTGAAGATACTCTTCTGTCACACAGTCATTTTACCGCACCCCACATTTAGGCTACAACCTGACTGACAAGTCATTCTGTTATCCGCTGATAAGGAACAAAAGTGATCCATTCAAGCAGATAGATGATACTCAGCTATTTGGGACATGATTTAACTTGAAGTAGCTATTGAGCAAATCGACCCCGGCCGGCATGCATGGACAGGATCCATTTTTTGCAGTACAGTAGGCTATGATTGTCCAAAAATGGTGTTTTGCATACACTGTTAATTACTATTTGATTAGATCTGTGGAAGGAGCAAAATCAAGCTCCTGGACCAATTGAGCTCATCCACCATCAATGAAGGAAACCACATGGTTGGCTAATCTAATCAAATGAAGACTGCTCGGCCGCTTTACCATATCATGCAAATAACAGGAAACTGTTCGAGAGAAAAGTAGCCAAGACCCAATGCTGTGTCCGGTTTACAACTCATGTTCTGTCAATAATTGCAGTTACATTTTAGGAGGTTAAATGTGTGTGGTGAAATTATATTTAAACTTTTAGTTTTTGTTGATTTACATTTGATATGACAGTGGCGTTTTATTAACTGGGACGTCAATAGTGATTTGGTTGAATTTTTCTATTACTATAAATTTCCTTAGTGAGAGATACTGTACCTGAACGAACACAAAACAGTCACAGAAGTAGGCAACAGTAATAAGCCAGAATGACAGCATTGAGCAATATCATGGCACATTTTATATTATAAACAAACTGATCATCAGGGTGAAAAAGGAACAATGCCCTTTAAATTCAAACCCCTTAAAACATTTTGCCATGCCAGTGTCCTTGAGCCAGTCACAGATTCACAGGTTGAGGAGTGACTGTTCTGCACTGTAAACTGGACAGGGGTATAATAAACATTATTATTATTCTTCTCTCATTCATCTCATTATTAATTTATATTATTATCATTATTGCATTCTTGTGTTGTCTTACTTTAGACAAAATGAAATATGTAAATTTCCCATTAAAATCAAATCATGAATTGACAGCATAAACCTAACATAATCTGTCAAATTCTTATTTATTACATAAACTTCTATTTGAAACAAAGGCAATGTGAATGGATCTACTGTTACAATATCCATAGCTAAGTTTCTCTAATTGTCGACCACATTAGTAACTGATCAGGCATAGGACAAGTTTTTGATGGAGAAATTGGGAAGCTAATGCACAGCTAATGCAAGCTAAACACATTTCTTGCATAATCACGGGTTGCGGGTGGACTGGGTAAGTCAGTCAGGTGGTAAGATCTTTGGAACAATACCTGCATAATATACAGTACTTTTCACAGAATAGTTTTTGGATCAAGAGAAAAAAAAAGCATGTTAGATTAATGTTTACAAAGAGTGCACCAACCATTCAGCTACCAAACATTTCCTGTACACTGAATTGTATACGTATATTATTGTACAGAATGCACTGCAGACTTTAAGCTGCACAGTACGTATAGATAAAAGGCAAGCCATTGCTGAAAAATATATGTCTATAAAACTGTCTGTGGGTGGGGGGCCTCAGTGTGATGTAAGCAGAGTATTCAGAAGAGGTTTTTGTAAAATCGCAGCCCCTCAACAGAGTCGTCTCTGCACAGATGTCCCACCTTCTCAGCTAGCAACAGCCTAGATGGGAAAGAAGAACCACAGAATAAGAAAATATATAGAGACTTGGGAAATATGGCAGTAATCTAGGAACTCCTACTGGTTATGGGTTTATGTGATGCCTACCTCTCTTTAGACAGAAGTACAGACAGTCCCAGTAGCTTTGCAAGCTCCTCTGCTGTCAACGAGCCTTTCTCTGACACCTGCCAAAAGGAAGGATTAGAGAGATTAAGAGAGTGTGAGTGAGTGATTGAGTGAGAGACATCACTATTTTCCAAAGAGATCTAAGAAAGCGATTATTATTGATCCGTTTGAGGAAGGCTATGCCACTGTAATAATAGTAATTACCTCATTGTAATAATATGTCATGTCAGAACTTACATTGTCTAGGGCTGAGGCTATCATTCCCTCCTCACTGTGAGATTGGAGTTGGACCACCATCACACCACTGTCAAACACACGCAGCCTACACACAGAAACAGCAATATTGGGCAATGTGTGTACATTCTATGAATTTGGTGTGCTAGAGAACAGTTGTATGTGACACTATCAGCTAGTACAATAAGGTTGAATACACTGCTCTAGACTGGACAATGCACTGGGACCTTGCTTGGTACGGAAATAGGCCAGTGTTTCTTTTGAACCTCTGGGAAGTTACAGGAAATGACACAGCCACAGTAGATTGGAGACCTCCTCCAAAAACAGGAAGTCAGGCAGGAAGTGCCCGGCCAATTCCTCTGTGAAGCAGGCGCCTACATCACCCTTTAGTCCTTGACATATCCCAGACATAAAACATAATAGGCCTAACTACAACCAGTGTAAACCTGGACACACCTTAAAGGGAGTTTCAGTGACTCAAACATCCTGCACGCATTCACCAAATCTTCTGGCGATAATAGCTGAGTGGAGGAGAAAAAAAAGAAAAAAAAGAAAACATGAAATCAAATCAATGCTAAACTAATAGGATATGTTCATAGAAAGAAACCACTAAAACTGAAAACATTCATCTGACATGAAATAAAAGAACATCCAACGTTGAGCTACACCCAATTACAGAGGACATGTCTGTAGCACAGTGTGTGTCCTACCTCCATCCCTCTAGCACGGTTAACAAGGCAGTACACTTCCGTCAGAGCCATCATACCCCCACGCTCCTTAGAGACAAGCAATACAAAAATGTCACACAGACTGTGGTCATACATCTCCCACAGTACACACATGCACACACACAGACCTACCTACCTCTAAAGGGGTCTGCAGCATATCTCCTAGTTGTTTAGCTAGCTGCATGTGGTAGTGTGTGCCAGAACCATGAGTCTCCCTGGTCACGGGGTTGGCAATACCCATGCTCAGAAGGTAGGACTTAAACCGGATTGTCTGTAGAGGAAAATGACAGTCATTGATTGGCAATGTGTTTAACAAGTGAATCAAGCATTTGTCAGAGCAAATGGTAATGCCAATGTAAATGGAATAGCTTCAGACGTGCTTCTCAGATATAGGCCAGGGAGGTACGCTAAATAGTTTAATATTGCTTACTGTACAAATAATGCAGTTTACACTGGCCTTTGGGTACTCGCTTACATAAAGCACACACAAACATCACAATTGTACTCTTCTGGAAACTACCTATTGCAAATCATCAAGAGCACATATCACACCATGTACGCATCTTCTATGATGCAAGCATCGCCCTGTTGATGATGTCTTAAAATACAGTGGGAAGATCATACCTCATCCTCTGTGATGTCTCCCTGCTTGTCTTTGATTTTGTTGGCTATGGACCTGGACAATTCCACCATCTCTTTAGCCTGTTGGTGAGAGCATCTTTAAGAACAACGCATTGCAAATACACCCAGCTGACTCCCTGAGTTATGAACTGTGACAGTCAAATTATTGTAGAATAATTACATAACCATGCAAGAGACTACCACAAAAAGACCATTCATTTCGTTATGAATCAACAAATACAGAAATTTTTTTAAATAGGTCAACACAATATTTTTTTCACCTTCACCATAAGCTTGCTGAGGTCTTCGAAGGCCTGGTGAAAAAGTAAAATATTAAAATATTAACATTCATGTAAGTTTCTCTCTAAACTTTGACTGATTATAAATAAAACAATTAAATAAGATTTTTATACGATTACGATTAAAATAGATTGAATAAGGCAAAATATGTGATTGTTGAATTTAAAAAACAAGTTTCAATTTCACTGTTAAGTATGATTTTAGAGATGATCAACTTTCAAATCACATCTAAAAACAAATAAGAAGACTGATGTTTATATTGCTGTCATGGTTGCTGGTGTACTGTAGAATTACAAGCCTCATGGATTCTTATATCATTTTTGTGCTACTGTACTGTATATATATTAACAGCATACCACATTCTAACCATTTAAAATAATGGGATGATGATGTTGACTATGCTAACGTGCATAGCATAGCAAACAAGAAAAAAACAACTGCTTTGTTACACATATTATTTTAAAAGGTTTCAGGAAAAAGGTATAATTTTATTATGTCAATGTTTTCATGTCAATGTTCCAGCTAGTAGCTGGCAGCTATAGTATATTTTATGTGAAGGGAAGGGAGCATAACCTTCTTGCCACCAGCATTCCCACACACTGGGTTTAAGTTAAGTACTCCTTTTAGCTACAGTAGTCTATTTCAAATAATTGGGCAATAAATAATGAGAAAAGAATGAGCAAACATTTTAAGTACAAACAGTAAACATGTCAGACTTAGCCATCAGATGCAAGAGGGCTTTCCCTACCACTGGTACCAGTAATATTGCAGGTCAGGAGGTCTGCAATGCTGTCACATGTATGCTTGTGATTAACAGGGACTCATTCTATTCTTTAAAAGTTCTCTATAAATGAATTATAACAGGAAAGGAGTAGCAAAGCATATGAACGGTTTAGAATGTTCAGACAGTAGTCAAATATAAGTATGTTCAAAGACATCGACCAGAATAATGTACTCTACTTTGGTAATTTGTAAATAATTCTATACCAATATTGACATTAAACTGCCTGCTTGGGTTCCTGTAAGTGATGCATCTGTTTCTTTTCTTTTGAATTTACCATTGATGGAGAAGAGTTTCTCTATCTAGTAGAACACGGCTGCTCCAAAGTTTTATGCACATAAAATACAAATTCCTCCATTACAAGTATTTTTTCTTTGTATTACCTCAGAGATATTTTTGTCTGTTTCTTTCCTCTTCTCCTCTATCTTTCTCTCAATGCCAACAATCCCCACTGCACGTATTCTTCCTGTCTGATGAGAGTGTAGAAAATAAATGTCTGTATAACACACGCAAGGTTACAAAAACACATTACAATATTTAAATACTTAAATGCAATGGACTTTAATGACTACATCTTGAAAATGCAATAGAGAAATACAAGTTTAAAGTTAACCAAGCAGCCTTAAAATACATTAAATGACTAAATCAGTAGTTAACAGTGCCATCTTGTGGTTACAATGTATTTAAACCACAATCTGCCATTGTATACTGTGATCCAGCAGACAAATACATCAATCTACCATTACCACTTTACATACTGTATATTGTGTTAACCCTCCTGTTGTCCTCCGGGTCAAACTGACCCAACGCACTAGCTCTTTGTGGCAGATAGATGGCATCCTAATTCTACAGCTTACACAGACATAATGTGCACTGCTGACAGAATAAGGTGTGCGTTTGAAACCAGAGGACAACAGGAGGGTTAA
>JAODUG010027763.1:0-19677 GCA_027564795.1 Aphredoderus sayanus
GGAGGGAGAGAGAGAGAGAGAGAGAGAGAGAGAGAGAGAGAGAGAGAGAGAGAGACCACTCAAACACCCAATATAACTACAGTAACAAACACATTCACTCACAAATAAAAATACTGTATGATAATGCCCTGTTGTGCCCACACTAAAGCAGTACAGTAGGTCAGATAAACATAAAAACTTGTGCTATAAATTCAAGACCATTCCTTTATATATCTCTGTAACAGTGCACAGCATTGTGATGAAACTGCAGGTCTTAGCAGTTTGGTGATGGTATTAAAATAAAAAGCTGCTGCCAAGACTTTTACTCTCTTTCGTCAACTTTATGGATTATGAGTAGAATCAAGTCTGCATACTAACGGCTAACTTGCATTTGGTGTGTGCGTGTGCGCAAGGGTGTGTGTGTGTGTGTGTGTGCGTGTGTGCGTGTGTGTGTGTGTGTACCTCATTAGGCCTGGAGCAAAGGATAGCAGCCTGGCCAATTATACTGAATTCTTTGCTTCTTCTTTCTCTCTCTCACTCTCACTCTCTCAATCTCTCCTTTTTCTCTGCCTCTCATGCCTCCATCTTACCCCAGCCTCCACAAACAAACACAACCATTTGCATATTGCTTAATGGATTGAAAATCAGCCAACCCCCCTAAAACTACTTAATTGAGGTAATGTATCATCGTATCAGCTGGTTTGTCATTTCTTTAACAGTTTGCCCTTAATTTCCCATTTTACCATCATGGATTCACAGTAAGCCATGGGTCCTTCAATGTTTTAACTTTGAGATGTGACACTATGTTGTGCACTATATAAGAGGAATTGCTAAACTCTGATTGTGACCAAAAATGGTTGAAATAAAATGACTCCAAATTACTATTTCATGATGGTCATGTATGATAATAGGTTGAATAAATAACTTAGTGTAAATATAACGTGAATACAATAAGTTCATGTCTAGTGTCTTGTATATAGTGTCTAGTATCACATGCACCATGACCTTCTATCGAGTAAACCACGCATCTTGTATGTTCAATCTTGCCTGTTTGGTAGATGTGATTACTACAGGGCCCATATGTGTCACTGCCCATTGGTGTACTGAGGCCCTCACTGAAGGAGTGATGGGCCTCAGTACACCTATGGGCATCCACAGCGGACCTGAGGCCATTACACTTCAGGTTACAACATGTTGAGATGCAAAGCATTTGGCAAAAACAAGTGGTGCTAATCTGCTCTACAGAGGCTAGTGTTAAGAGAGCAACTGGGAGTAGCACTGTGTCACTCATGTGTGTGTGTGTGTGTGTGTGTGTGTGTGTGTGTGTGTGCGTGCGCGCACATGTGCGTGTGTGTCATAGGGGTGTGTAATGAGATGGCCAATGGAGACCCTGAGAGTGCAAGTTCCCATGACCCACAGAGTCCAATAGGAGGTCTCTTCAATTTGCAAAACCATACCACAGTGCCAATAAGCATGCACACCGCCACACACACACACACACACACACACACACACACACACACACACACACAATGTGACCACACACACAGACTTCCATCACTAATTTAGCTCTGCATGCACACAGGTGGGAAACCGAGGTTCAAAGTACAGTTTTGTACTAGGACAAAGTACAAGGAAGAAACATGTACATTCCACCTCTGCAAAGTAGACGCAAAACAAAATACATATTAAACTGGCAAACCAGGGCCATTGATATCACATTGTCATTCAAAAACCCTATTTTCTATACAGTACACTATAACAAAGTTTAATGAAACTTACCAAAAGACGTTGCATGTGTGGACAGCTGTACCCTTTGACAGAGAAGCAGTGTCTGACCTAAAATCTTGGGAGAATATCATCTGAAATGACGTGAATATTTATGAGGCAAGAGAAATGAGACACAGTCATATCTAAAATATGAATTTCCTAATCAGAGCTAATAAATATTTGACTTGCACACCGTATTGTGCAGATTAATAGATATTCAGGGCTAAATTGTTAATGTGAAGGAGGCCATACTGTCCAGTCTCTCATTAGGATCTGAGTCATCTCTGTCACTGATTGGAGAAATCACTGCCTGACAATATCATTACAGTACAGAACAGTCCTATTTCTGTCAAGAAAGAGAACCAGTAGGCAATGTGTTTGACTACTGAAGGCTGTGTAGAATGCTACCATCTTTTCAGATTATTCACTTTATTTATTTATTTATTTATATATATATATATATATATATATAACAGACTATTTGTATTCAGGCTCAGGGGTGAAAAGAGGTGCCACTGTCCCCGTCAAATACCTTCGGAGAGCAATAAAAATCTATGTGTCCTTGATGAAGACCCCTACCCCTCCCCTCATCTTTCAGTCTCAGTCTTCCTTTCGCTTCGTGATGAATGGCGTGGGCAGACTTCACCTTCATTGCACCAGCTGTCACCTTGATGCTTTAGCATGTTTAGAATTTCAACATTTGCTATAACTTATCTGGTCAATAGTGGAGTGAAGCAGACATGAGAGGAGAGAAGAGGAGAGAGGAGAAGAGAAGAGAGGATTCATTAGTTGGTCTTACCGCCTAGTGATAAAAGCTGTTTAGCCAAAGCAAAAGTGCACCACGGGATTATAATTGAGCATTTCTCAAACTTTTTAAAAAAGTATTTTCAAATGTATACAGTACCAGAAGGGGAACCAACCGAAGCACCCATGAAAAGACCTGCAGGGAAAGGTAGCGAGGACCATGAAGAAAAAAAGCCTGTTTCATTGGGTCTAACAAAAGGAACCCAGCGTCAGAGAGCTAGAGGAGTCTAAACACAGCCACATGCTGAGAGTGATAAACCAGAAGATTTATTCATCCAACTCATCTCATAACCATGGCTCTCCACACTACTGTATCCACCCAACAGCAGCAAAGTATAAAGGCTAGAGGAGAGGTAGATAGAACGGCTCTATTAATTTATAAATGCACACCTCTTTATGTTTTGAATATATGTGTGAGTGTGTGTCAGCAGCAGCCAGGACTTTGCAGAGGCCTCCCCGCAAAGTCGGAGCTCAAGGCCCCTTCCCTAAATCCACTCAAAATGTATCTCCATCTATTATCTTACACCACTGCCAATAGACTGATTTATGTCTACCTTTAACTATAGCCTATATTCAGCAATGTGAGAGAGAAATAAAAAAGTTAAACTTAACAGGTAACGTTGAATTGGTCAGTCCTTTAACAATTTAGTTAAATTGTTAATATTTAAATATATAAGTCGTAGTGTAGGTTTTGTCTGTGGAGACGCTGATAATAGCTTCCCCTCTTGCTGGTCTAAATAAGCATGTCATCTTCGGGTGTTTTGCTCACGCTTGTTCAGACAACAGTTTATTGCTGCGCTTTTCAGCACCTCTTGCGTATTTTCTTTTACTCGTGTAAAACGGTGGCAATGGGTAACTGCGCAGTAAGTTATACGTCAGTCTCCGACACCTCAAAGCACGCTCTGGTGACGCATGTTACAACCCTTTGGGTTTTAGCATGTGTCGTAAGTGCATCTGCTTTCTATGCGGGAGAGCCGGGTACCCGTTAACACCAACACTTTTTTTATATCTATATATTTTGCGAGGCCCTTGGGGCGTGGAGGCCACCCCGCCTCGCGGCGGCTGCGGGGGTTTTCCAGCCGACACTGGTGTCCAGGCCTCTGGAGTGTGAATTTATAAACCAGGAGGGAAATGTTTTTCCAACTTAAAATGACAACTGTCCGAGGTCACCAGTAGCAGGCGTGTACAACAATAATACCATTCTGCTTTTATAAATGTTTATTCTAATCTTTACGTTTTTTAAATCACGTTTTATTGTGTCAAGAAAATTATTATTATGCTTCCTAGAATCACCTTTCCTGGGTTTATCACTGATTTGTTTTACTCACTCTGGCCTGGCTGCACAAAATTAAATTACTTATGTACTGTAGCTGTGTCTGCATATGTTATTTTAAAGAGCAATCTGTAAATGTCGTTTATTAGCCTTTATTAGCCAGTCCAAAAAGTGTGGAAGCTCTATGGTGACATGAATTTACATTTAATTGAATGACAACACCATTATTAATATGGTATCTCAAGAAATGTATGTGTTTTCTTGAGATAACAACAATTAATTCAGCAGCAGCATTACATTACAAAGATAAGAATAGCCTAATAAAACTTTTAAAAGCCCCATATCAATTCATTCCAATCGTGCATTAAAGCCAAAAATAATATGACATTGTTTTAATGTCAGCTTAGACAGTAAAATAGGAAGTTAAGTGATCAGGAATACAGTATGATGTCATTGATACGTAGTAGAATACCCCTTAATAACATGTGCAGTGTAATGTAAATCAATCAAGGGTAAAGGGTTAAGACATTGTAATGTAGAGAGCTGTAATGGCATACTCATTAATAAGCCTATTTTAAAATAATATTAGGTAACACTTGAAAACTGTGAAATACATTTGTGGAATATTGATAAATTGCTGCAGGCATGCGGTCAAGTAAACATGAGGGCGTACATACACCACATGCAAGGGATTGGAAACCAGTAGGGAAAAATCATCTGGCTAAGCCCCTAATGTCATACACTGTTACCCTGAATGCCATCCTGGGCTCACTGGCCACATCAATTTGTCGTTATCATGGCAAAACAATGTATAGTTTTCTCGTGATGTAACGATAAATCGGGCTCCAAATGAAATGTAAATGCATGGCACCTTAGGGCTTCCATACATAACAATATTTTATGTATGGAAGTACTGTATGTATTAAATATCAAATATTTAAATTTCAAATATGTTTATTTCCTCTGTTATTATATGTCATAACAGAGAGGGGGCATGTATACTGTACATACTGTATATTTCTATAAATGTCCTACAAATGTACTGTAAAATTTACAGTATGTACATTTAGACACATGAAAAACATACATTAAATATTACAGGTACACATGCTGTGATATTACTTAGATAACTGCTAACTCAGACTAGTTCTTATATAGAAAGTTGGACAATATTTAAAAATATATACATTTCAATGACAATAGTGTGTCCTACTTTTCCTTGGGCTGGCCTCGCCACAGCTAATGTACAGTACATGTTACACTATATACAGTATACCATAAGACGACATTTACTATAGTTTATACAGTAAACAGATTCAGAAAGTCGCAGTAACTTTTTCCCTCATCACGGTGTGAATTGTGGTTCAGGTGGTATGACGGCAGAGTTAAACTCTTCAGTTAAATTCTTGATATATTCAAAGTGTGCGAGAGTGTAGCAGGGTTACTCAAGTTCAGCTCTGTCTCTCAGCACTCTCTCTCTCTCTCTCTCGCTCTCTTTTTCTACTGCTCGCTGTTTCATCTAGCAACAAAGCCGACTGACAGTATGCAACACTTGGCTCCGCACTTCTGCACTTCAAAACAGCACATATCACCTATTCCCCAAACACATACACACCCGCGCGCACATGCACGCACACTCAGGCGCGCGCACACACACACACACACAAACAGATAGACAGTAAACAGACAACACACACTTTAATCCTGCTAACAGTCAGGTAAGGGAAAGCTTCTAGAATGGTTGTCATATAATTAACTGATTCAGGTAAATAGTCCAGAAACAATTCATAAATTAAAGCCTGAACTGGGGTCCTGCAGGCAGGCTAAAATAACAGTGGAAAAACAAACAAATATGTGCACATATTACTGGAGTGTACAAGAAGGTATAGACAAAATGAGGGTGACCCTGAAAAAGAGCAATATATGTAAATAGAATGGACACAGCCATAGTGATGGGTTTTTACAAAACCTCTCCACCTTTTTTAATTCATGTTTGGAGTATTTAAATATTTGTTTATACAATTAAAATGATTTAAATGTAAAGTCAACAACATTGATTAACCATGGTAAAAAAGGTCTATTTTGCACTTGTGAATGTCATTCCTCTTCTCTTCAAGACACTTCTTCAACTGATAACTAAAACTAATTTCACACATATAATTACTCACTTTGCTACCAGAACAATGCAGAAATGATGAAGACCTGTGTGAGCAAAGGAATAATTGCAAACAGTGTACTGCATTTCCAGGTCAAAGTGCATTAGGCTATTTAGGTCTGAAAGTTCACTGGGTTATGTGGATACATGGGGGATAGTAACAAGTACACATACAGTACATGTATTACCTGTGTGCTTGTGTGTTTGTATCTTTGAGAATTGTGCTGTGTTTTCTTTCTGAAAGTAGCCTATCAAAAAAGAGAATTCATAGAGATCAGAGGCCTGTAAATTCTGTTCGGATATTACACATGTATGAACTATGTAGTTTTAAAATTTATATGAAAATGATACTTCATCTTACATTCTATATACATGAGGCCATACCTTTTAATATTTTAACCTATTCTTGTTTGATTAATAATGGCTACCACATAAATGACCAACTACAGTAGGTATTCTTTTCCTGAATGTACAGTAAAATTTGAGGTAGGTTAAGATAGAGGAAGTTAACATATATTCCCCACACACACAGTTCCCTAATGCACAGCAAACGCTTTATAGAGTCGTCATTCTGAAGATCAAGTGTGTCACATCTCAAAGACACATCGGAAGCTTCTTTGCTGATTGCCACCAAGCTGCTGCAGAGCTCTCCTCTGGGTGTACCGGCCCCACTGCCAGCCAAGTTCACATATACAGGTACTGGCCTAATGTATGGGCAATGCAAATGGTTAAAGCCTACATGTAGCAGCAAAAATGATTGCTAATGTGTATCATAGTAGTATCATAGTCAGAGCCATCCTTTACTCACTAAAGTCTGGGACACCGCGATGGCTGTGTCAAGACCCACCTACTTGACAGGAGAAGATCAATTATTATGCAAGAAGATCAACTACATAACTCAATGGCCAAATCGGACGTTAAACATAAAATATTTGGGAAACTAAATGACACGAGTATGCTGTTTGCAAGTCTTGAAAATCTGTATAAAACTGCTTAAAATAAAAGACTGAAATTAAGCACTGTGCTAGCATTGTGCTACAGTATGTAGTACTACAGTACTGTATTACATTCTGACAACGCAAACTACCCCACTTATTGATAGTGATGACATGCTTAAAGGGGTATATGTATCAAATTTTCAGCACGTTTTTTAAGTGACTTTTTTATAATGCTAATGAAAAATCCTGAGTCTATGATAGGCTACTGGTGACAAACCTTTGTAATATCACTGGTTCCAGTAGCCAGATAATATAATTATGATGATAACATGATAACATATCTTTAGTATAATAAGCACACATGATCACACATGTTGTTTCTGTTTAGTGTGACACTGTGAACCAATCTGCCCACCATGCCTTGCAGAGATTAAAATGTATCCCTGCTCTGATCCTGGCCCATAAGGCTAAAGGAGAAACCCAAATCCCTGGGGACCAACTAAACACATATTTACCAAAATCAAAATATGACTCATATTCTAAAACACACATGCACACACACACACGCGCGCGTGCGCATACACACACTCACACACACACACACACACACACACACACACACACACACACACACACATTAAGTGCACTGCACAATGCTATTATAAGGCAATATTTTCTTTTAACTAACCAATAGTTAGATGGAGAGAGCATGGAGTCATTTGGATGTTATCTTAAAATCGCTGCCTGCAACAATGTTGCCAGATAGCTAATAATCTCCTGTACACAAAACTGCCAAAATTCTAACTCTGTGTTAAGCCTTTGAATTGCACTTGTTTCAAAACACTTGGCTAGACCACATCACCTGATTTCAGACAAATTGTTGTTTCAAAGAATTTCATCAAGTAAAACTTTTTGCTGCTCTGTTGTGCAGCCAAATTCAGTTCATCCAGGATAATTTGGATATTTTCACATTATACTATGGTAAATGATATAGCCTGTACAGGTAAGTATGCATTTCTATCTGAGACATTTATTTTTGTTGTTGAACATGTTGTAGGGACAATAGAGAAATATCCACAGCATGCAGCCTGCCCTGGTTCCTGAATTCTAAAAATGTAGGTTATAGTATAGTAATACGATCATGATTCACTGTGTAAATGCTGTAGATTTATGTATCCTGTTCTGTTCTGTCGGTTCTTGAACAGCAGTTTGCTAGGTTCTCTTCAAGCCATAATAACAGCTAGTGTGTATACACACACACACACACGCACACACACACACACACACACACACACGTATACACACACACACACACACACACACACACACACACACACACACACACACACACTCAACAATAGATGAACGCGGCCCAACAGCACAATGAGAAGACAGATGATGGCAGCATGCACTGCTATAAAGATAGCATGCACCTGAAGGATGTGTACTATGAGTAGCAATAACAATCCCTTTCAGGGTATTTATTAGTAATACACACATGCTGACACACACATACACATTTAACAATATATGCTATGGCATCATTTACATAGCATTTCAAAACCAAATTTTTGGTGTTGTGGTGATTTATATGTAGTGGTTACATGCATTAAATAAAACAAAACTAAAAACTAAAAATCCACTCCACAATGACACCAAAAATGGAGGTTTTAAAATATAAAAAAAAACTACAATTGATGATTTTAGTTAGAATAGATATGGTATTAATCTGAGGAACACAATTGGATGTTCTGGACACTATGCTTACACTGTCTTGTTCGTTTGTTGTATATTGTGTTTTATTGTTGTTTTATTTTAGATATATATTGTTAATTGTCTTGTTGTGTACAGAACTTTGGCCAGCATTGCATGTTTTTAAATGTGCTTTATAAATAAACTGACTTGACTTGACTTGATGACACACAATCCCCCTCTGTCCCATAACTATACATTCACTTACACATTTTTTATAAATAAAATGTATAGAAAATCTACATATGAAAATGTAGGAAAAATCTACATGAAAGCCCTGATATGAAAAACCATATTAGGATGCAAGCTAATATTGGCTGAGACAGACAGACTGACTGACTGACAGAGACCCACAACTTCTGTTTTCTTTTCTCTAGATGGTTAGTTTGTAGCTCTATTCAACGCATCCTTAGACACATTATAGCCCTAGCCTTGCGAGACCATTTTGATCTCGCAAGCTCCAATTTCATTTTGCTGTGAGTATCAGTCTGGAACAGAGTATTCCCAAGGTGACGATAACAATGTACGTCATATGTTTGGGGTTCCACCGCCGCTCGAGCTGATTTTAAACATTCTGATTAAGTCAGATGAAGGTGCAGTAGAAGTCCAATCATATGTTAGATTGTTTGATTAAAATGTATTAGCACACCTATCATCACAAACGTTTTTCAACTGAGGGATACTCACAGTGAAGCCAAACTGTACTGTAGCTTGCAAGATCAGGATTGCTCACCAGGCTACATTAGTCTCTATTTTCCTTGAAAACTGTGAACTCTTTAAGCACAGACATGCGGTATTTATTTGGAAACAGAAGGCGCACACTCAGTTCTCATAACAGGCCCAGAAACATCAGAAGACACATCACCACAGACAGGCGCAATTAGAGTCGCGAACCACAGCAGACAAGGTGTGCACTCACCAACCTTTCCTGGGTTGCGAGCCCATGCTCTTCTGGCTGTCAGTTGAAAAGCTTACACAGTGGGATCTTCACAGTGATTCTCGTCTGCTATCATCCATTCTTTATGTTGCCTCGTTGGGATTCATACCCTGTGCCACTTGTTTATGTAAATGCTGATTTGTGTATCTGTCACTCCACTCTACAGTATTTTGTGATGATTAATGTATGCTGGCCTACATACTCAGCTAACTGATTGCTAAGATTAGTGGGAATGAGACTTTTATGCATTGTTTTTTTTTTTATGTAAAGCATTGTTCATGAGAATTGTAGGTGGTTTGCAAGGAGGGCAATTTTCCACTGTCTCTAGTTTCTATTATACCTAGATGATTCATAAAGTAGATGGATTCTACCGCACACACAGGCATGCACACATAAATACTGGATGGAAACACACAACCACAATTCCTATCCTATATTGTTGGCAAAAGTAA
Source organism: Aphredoderus sayanus (assembly GCA_027564795.1). Taxonomy (NCBI): domain Eukaryota; kingdom Metazoa; phylum Chordata; class Actinopteri; order Percopsiformes; family Aphredoderidae; genus Aphredoderus; species Aphredoderus sayanus. The sequence continues at coordinate 10,061 of JAODUG010027763.1, forward strand.
AACCATAGTGTGCGATTATTAGTGTCAGTGACTGTCAAATTAGTGCTTTGTTCCAGACTCAGTTATTCAAGTGCACTTGAGTGTCAGACAGTCTCCCACATTTAAATAGCGGCCCCCTTATGGCCACACAGTACAGTATATACAATATCTGGGAAATAAAAAAAAATAACTTTTTGAATTAGCAAGAGAGAGAGAATTCAATGGATGATGGGCGACAAACCACAAGAGCGAGTGACGGACGTGGTGAGAGAGTGACACAGCACACGTCCTGATTGGTTGTTACACAACGACAGTTTTTCTGTGCTGTTTGCAGCTGTGATTTCACAGTTGCCCATGGTGGGTTAAAAGACTGTAAGACATGTTTAATGAATTAACCATTAGCATAGTTAATGTTATTTTAACTAGCTCCTGCGTATATTGATGTCTAGGTTAAAAGTCCAAACTCTCTGTAGACATGTGTAAAGTAGTTGTTGAATAATACAGTAATATAATACCATATAATAATAAAAACTGCATTAGCCTTTGTGCTTTCAATATGCACACTTATCATCAGTTGTGTCTGAGTTGGATCTCCCTCTCCTCCAGACTCCTTTTTATAACCATCTTAATATTGCAGTACATGTAATTCACATAAACTGAGTACCAACTACGGCTCACGTGCAAGAGCAGCAGGACGAGAGCATTACGAAATCTCACTTTATAATATTTGTGCAAGACTAGCAATTGTAAAACAGACACATAATGTCTGCTGAAAAGCAAATGTTTGTTGTTTCCTTAATTTAGCCTATCAACAAGTTATTTAGGCTATGCTACTTAAACAATCTCAACACAGGGAACCCGACTGAATTTGACTGATTTTATTTTTAGTTACTAAGTTGTACAATAGGACTCGTGAATTATTGCTGCTACAACGATCATTTAGTCGTTTTACATTTGTTTGATTTGCTACTTGTGTTCAACATGGAAGTGATTATCTGCATTGGCTACCGCTCTAAGTAGCGCTGCAACATGGCTGCAAGTTGTTGTCTCTACACCACTGGTTTGGTTTGTATAGCTGCGCGACTACAGTACAGAACATTGCTAATGTTAGCTTGTTAAATCTACCTTTATCCTATCCGGTAATGTAAATCATCTCCCTGCCTCCAGCACTGTCTCTGCCTGAGGAGAAAACTACTCTTACAACAGTTTTTCGCATTTATTTCAAAAATAGTCGTAAAATGGTTCCTATTTACAGAACTAGGGCTGTATATGTAATTGTTTTACAGAGTGCACACAGAAGCAGCTAGCAGTCTGCGTTGACTGCTAGCTGCATATGACTGGATTAGCTTGTAATCGCTGACTCCACCTTTAAACTACACAATTGTTTTACATTTGAAGAAACAAACCTGCAACTACAGAAGCAATGTTCTGTTTAGTGTTTGTTAATAATTAAAAACAATATTCTAAGACACAGACAGACAATGTATGTTGGTTGTCTTGAAGCAGCTAGGAAAAGGTCATAGCAGCCGATAATGGCTACAGGATTACCACTCCTATTTTACTCCTTTTTTATCACTTTCAAACATCTCTGCTGTTATTAAACTGTCTAATTTACAACCATGTGAACCAAGTCCCTCTATATTGAGACTACAGTTGAACGCAGCCTAGGTGCATCTGTCATTCGTGCTCATCCTATTTTGTTTACCCTTTCTATTTTCTCTCACACTGAATGCAGTGAAATGTCAATTAATCATGCACACACACACTCAGACACAGATGGCCTGGAGCATGCAATTACCTGTGTGTGTATATGAATGACTTGCGGTGGTGCCATCATAGTGATTGGAGGATATTAGCCCCAGCAGGAATGGTTGACATCTCCACACTGCAACGGGGCTGTCTAACAGTGCAGAAAATAAAGGCTGCAAAATACCTTAAGACTCATTTAGCAGCGCTGCTGCTCACTGCCCCAATTTAGACATACAACAGGCTTCAGATGTTTTTCCACAAACTGCGACACAGCTAGGCGCTGTAAGTCAGCCTTGCATTGGCCCAGCGTGAACTGTAGATCTCCTACCCCGTGCTTTTTCACTGTGGAAGGCAGAAGATGTAACATGCTGAAGGAAAAGCATCCTTTTCAACAGAAGATAGGGTTTCTCATCTGGGGTTTAAAGGACCATATTGCATCACATGATCTTGTGGTAATCATCCAGAGCAGGACATGAAACGACTGTAGCGTTTGGATCCAGGTGCAGAGATTGAGGCAGAAACTTGAATAGCTTTCCAAAGTGTTTTAATCACTAAAGAACCAAAAGAGCAAACAGAAAACTACTGCCAAAGTGGCAGGAAAAAACTAAACTATATGAAACTAATGCAGGCACACAGAGCTCTCATCTACACACCAGAAACTGGAACAAATGGAAGTAGACTCCAGATTCTCCGCATCTGCACAATGTAGCATTTAAATGGTTCAACAATGGGCTGTCTATATGCTACATTATGAAGCGCAAGCTAACATTTAGAAACCACACCAGGTGGCAATTAACCTAGTGATTGGTTGGGCAATCGACTCCAGGATGACCCATCAGTCACACGGAATGACCCCAATGGGGTATTCTGGTACGAGCACAGGATTTTGGACTGGGTCAAGATATTGTCCAGATCAGCATTGTCATCTGTCATGGAAAACTGGTGGGAGAGGGCATCTGCCTTTGTGTTCTTTGTCCACAGGTGAACACATGAATTGAGGGGTTCAAGACTGACAAAAAGTCCAACAGTAGAGCTCAGGAGGGTATCACAATGCTAAACTGAAGTATCATGGATCTCACATTTCTCCAGCTTGAAGAAGAGGCAATTTTCCATGGAACTTATGAGAACCTGGCATTCAAATGAAAATTAAACTACATGTTTAGGCTAATAGCCTAAATGTTGTGGAGATCAAAAAAATATACAGTAGTGTAACCTGCCTGGACTGTTTGACTCTTCATAACTGCCCATTGCAAATTGTCTATTATCTGATTTGTTTTTCTCCCTGCAAAACAATAGTGCTGTATAGCCAAATGGATGTTGAAGAAACATTACACTTGATGCACTGTCACAGCCATATTAATCATGGTTCTTTTTGTCAAACCAAAATAATAACGAGCAACTTTGGGTAGATTAAATATCTATTTCCATTGCATTATTCAGGACATTGCATCCCTACTTAAGGGGGGCCCCAACATAAGGGAACATTCAGTCAATAAAATAAGTTCAGGTTCTCCCTTTCTGTGACCTGTTCACCTTGCCATGCTGTAGCGCCTGTCCTTCCAGGGTAGTGAACTCTAAGGGCAGGAGCTGGGAAACAGGAGCCATTCAGTGTCCAAAGAGTTGCCCACTGCCCCAGAGTCAATACAAGATTACATGGTGTATTCCCCACTGCCCTAGGAACAAGACAGATAGCAGAAACTAGGCCCTGTTGAATGTAGAACTTTATTGTTTAACAGTTCCCTGGTGTCTGGTTTTTTATTGGCTATTTTGGACAACCGGATAGACGATGACTTTCTACACAACAGAGGCATAATCCATTTCCCATGCACTCAGACCACTCCTGTCTAGAGAGACAAGTTTTTCCCAGCTGCATATGTTCCTCTGTGGTCTACATGGCAAAACCTTTTAAAAAGAAAGTCACTATGAGCAGCACCCTCTCTAGTGGCCATTCCCATATCCGATAGTGACCAATACTGTCCTTTGCACATTCCCGGCCGGTGAGGGATACATTGTGATGCCCACAATGAAGGACAGGCCCGCATTCTTCCCCCAGCAGGAAGAGTAGGTCTGCCTTATCGGAGTATAATAGAGCTTGAGATGACTCAGACCTCCAAGCACCGGCGTCTGCCAGAAATAGGATTTGAAGAATATAGAGAACAGTAGGGGTTTTTGCCGCACAGTTCTGAGTAACACTGTTTAGAGAACATGGTTAAGACAGGGATCCATTCTACATGACCTGCTAGGGTGAAGTGTCAAACAGCATGGTACTGTAACTAGGACTGTACGTAGCCAGAGTTGCCTAGCTCAGCAGGGCAGATCTGATTGTGAAACCTAGCAGACAGGTCCTCCAGGAATATGAGAACTGAAAAGACAGTTGATGATGATGATGATGATGATGATGATGATGATGATGGTGATGATGATGATGATGATGATGATGACACTCCCTGCCACAGCAGGGAGTGTCATCATCATCATCATCATCATCATTTCCTAATTAAATTCTGGATTATATGCGTACCGGTTAATTTCACAGGCTTAATGTGTATACAACCTTGAATAGGGAGCATTATTCTGGGCCACTGTTAACTCCACAGCCTGGATAAATCTTGATGTTGTCCATTAGCTCACCTGGCTAGGCTAGAAGCTGGCCTGGTTAACTTGATAAGCAATAAGAGCCGCCATAGGGATGGGATATTATACCATACCCCGAGGGCTATGTACGTCTCACTGCAGATACACACTCTCACATGCGTGCGTGCGTGCAAGCACACAAGGTGAGAAGAAATAGGAGCCTGTCATGGATGAGAAATGTATGAAGCACACAGAATACCCCTCAGTTCAACACACAACCATTCTAGTTTATCATGCATGTGAAGAGGATAAGATGTATTACTTCTCTGATCTTGATTCAATTGTGATAACTCAAGTTGAGATTACTGTGTGTCTGTGCAGGTACAGTATAAGCAGTATTGCGGTGTATGTAGATGAGCAGATGTGACAGATATATTCCAGAACTTGTCAAACATCTCTCAAATGTGTGTGTAAAGTCCAAAACTGAATAAGTCATTCGGGGGATAGACTTCTTATCCTTGGGAGAAATAGCGGTTTTTGCTGTCTACTGCAGATGTTTTGAACTTTTAAACACATAGAGTGACTGCAGCTCTCTCAGACACTGGTACAGATGTTCTTTGATGCACTGCCTTAAGTATAAACCATAGACTGTAGAAAAACATGAATATTGAGTCGTAGTAGATAGTAGCAGATGAAGGCTGGAGATTGGGTATCCAAATTTGGGCCCCTGGTTGGACCTTCTATACATTCAGTCCAGAGGGAGATCTGTCAATCAGTGGTGTAAAGTGCATTATTATTAAAGAAAAGTATACATTTTGTGTATGCACATTTTTAAGGACTTTCTGTAATATATATCTGATACTAGATTTACTTTCACATTTACGAAAGAGTGTTTTCTGTTTTGTCGGCATTATCTCCAACATTGTAGTTTGAGTCTGGGAAAAACAGCTCTGCCATTACAAAGCTTTCACCTGGAGAGCTCTTCAAAGCCCCCTTCTTTTAGCGGAGCTACCCCGGAAAGGCAGGCAAACACCAAAAATAACCGACAGTATGGTGGTCCAGCTGGAGCCAACCAAGACACTTGCTAATAGCGAGGGGACACAAATCACTGTCAGGGTTTCGAGAGACTTGTCGGACGTCAGCATCAGTGTCAGTGGTGACGGGTCTCCTGAGTGTACAGGAGTACATTTCCAGAGATCTTATTTAATCATTTTATCACAGTCCCATTTTTGCCAAAACTTGCCTGTGCATATGTCTGTCTCGTTCTATTTCGTCTCTATCTTTAGACAGGAAATGTGGATGTTTAGCGGGAGCGAGAGAAAGGAAAGGCGACACAGAGGAGGTCTCTTCAGCTGAAAGGTTTGTAATTAGCCACTGTGATAATTAACCAAGTGGGAGATTAATGGACAGGGATGAAATGAACCCAGTGCTATTTAAAGCAGACATGCACAAGCAAATAACAAAATCACACAGGACAACAGGGAATAAAGCATTGACCAAAAATAGTCGGGAACCTCTAGAAATAGTTTGTCTTATTAAACTAAAACAAAGTTTCTGTAACTGCCCTGCTATGGACAGACAGCTTCTGATATCAAGGGACGAATTGCTTCATTAATGAATCATCATTTTTTATATCAAATTTCTAAATTAAATATGAGGCATATGATAATGAATAGGTCTGCCAGCTCTGTAAGTGCTCCGAAATTGCCAAGACAGACAACACGCACACAGCACTTGAGCGCTCACACAGATTCACATAAAAACACATCTGTTGTAGACACACAAGAGTGTCCAGTGCATTGACGCAGTGGAGCATAACTAAATGTGGCCCATATCCATCATCCATCATCTCTGTGGCTATGTGCTGCCAAGGCCTGTGAGTTTCATCAAATCTGACAGTGGACACATCTCCATCTATTCTTTGTGATGAGACCTTTTCTCTCGGGCCACGACCAGTGCGATGACTATAAGTTCTTATTTTCTCAGTAAATGACTGTCATTATCCTAATTTACTCTTCGCAATTGTGTGTGTGTGTGTGTGCGTGTGTGTGTGCGCATTATGCATTTTGTACACACACATACACACACACGCATACACACACACACACACATACACACGCACACTCATGCACACACACACACACACACACACACTGCTTTGGGTCTGTGCATTCAAAACTGCAGTCCACAATTCAAGAAGATGATATTGGGTTTTGTTAGCCCAACTTTATGTCTGTGTGTCATCTTGAAATATAATTGTTAGCAATGCTACAATTACCAGTTTACTCTGGAACTGTATCCAGTCAATTATCTACTGACCTTTTAAAGAGCTGTCAAACACTGAGAGTGATTAACAGGAATGTCATCATTTGCTGTAATCATTGTAAGTAAAATGTTGACCGTAATTGTTGTTAAATCATATTATCGTATTCCCACAGGGAATTAATCCACTATTATCAATTGTCCCTTGGGTGAACCCCTCATGATGTCCTTAAAAATATTGTATTTGGCCACCTGGTGGCGCCATTTGTGTGTTTTTTAATTGACATTGCTGTGTGTATTTATTTATTAATGATTTCTTTATGTATTTGTGTTGTTTTTTTCGTGCCTTTTAACCCTCCTGTGTCCTCGGGTTTCAAACACACACCTTGTTGTGCCAGCAGTGCACATCATATGCGTGTGTAAGCTGTAGAATTAAGCTTCTATCTGCCACAAAGAGCTAGTGATTTGGGTCATTTTGACCCGAAAGACATCACAAGGGATAAGATTGAAAACAAATAGTTGTCTGACCTACAATATACAGGTATTCATTAAGAATACCCCTGACAAGATGTTTGCAACTTTTTCCTTCTTATATTTGTATGTCAACCAGTTTTGAAGAGGTCTTGAAATATTGAGACAAGGAACCATTCATTGGATTGTGTAGTGATAGGGATCTAGATCCAATCGTTTTGAAGCATAAGCCAACACTTATTTTTTGTGAACACACATTTTGATCTGGGTGTTCTTACACCCACATGTCACATGCCTGCACTGAATTTGCCTCTCTCTCCTATTATCCACCGACACTCTTATTGTCAGAATGCTGCTGCAGATCGCCTCATATCATTAATCAATTATTCACCAGTAGTGTGTTAATGTTTTATGAGTGAAGCCGCTGCGGTCAATTACTAATGAATTGTGATCATGGTGAGAAAGCTCAGTGGAAAGGTCCTATCCAAAACTGTACACTCTGTGTCTGTGTATCATGTTTAATTAATATCTTCTGTTGTCAGCATTTGTGTTGTGCCACTGACCATTAATGTTTATGTGTTTGTGTCATAACTTTTGGATTAACAGTACATACAAAATAATAAATGAATTAACTGCATTAACTACTATGCAACTTTAATTAAATTATATAATAAGATTATATAATAGGATGGAAAAATCACTCCTCTCCACTCCACGACTCTTCCTACAATTAGCATCTCAATAGGAACATGCTAATTGTGACTAATAAGGCTTCAACATGTACAAAGGTATAATCCGAAGGCAATTAACTCATAAACGGAAACAGCAAGTCATCATTTTCCAAAGTTATTCATAGAATTGATTTGGATTACTGGTGTGATTTCATATGGAATATGATTTAACAATGGGAAGGTGCCTCAGTGTGATGCACCAAAAGAAACATTTTCAACTTTTTACACCTCACACTGCAACAAAAAAGCAGGTACATTGCAGCTACACTACGTCAACTACTGAGGCTTGGATTCCAGATACAAATCACACTTTTAGATCAATATCATCAACCACAACAATGGTGGAAAACAGTGAGAAATATAATACTACAAATATATTTGGAGAAATTAGCATTACTTGCTGGTGCATTCTGCAGGGACCCAAATGAGTTAGAAGCCACATTGCTCTGACTTTTATATACACTGCTAAGAGAGGTTAACAGCTGGGATAAGTGACAGACACTGTATCATGGCTTGCACAAATTGCGGAGTAGTGCAGGACTTAACAATTTCACGTTGTTGCCTCTATGTTTCTGCCGCAATGAAAGCCTTAATGTATTTTTGTTTAGGTCTGTAAATCTGAAATTGAAATGAACAGTTAATAGGAGCCATGCAGACAGAGGGTGAGTTAGCAAAGTCAGTGTTCATCTTCATGGAGTATGTGTGTGGCTAGCAGATGAACATGAGACAGGTCAGTACCTGTCCTATGAAGTGAACTACAATCTGCCCGCCATGCCTCTGTAACCAAGATAATTAGAGACCAACCCCCTGTTAGGAGCCATAAAAAGTCAATTACCAACCATATGAAACCGCCCCCCAACAAACTGCACATGTGCACAACGCGCACACATGCGCACACACTCATTCCCTTTCACTGTGCATTGTTTTACATGCTTTAAAGTTGGGCCCCTCCTTCCTCTTCTATTGTATTTTTCTTTTTAGTTACACTTTTAATATTCGGTTTTTTGTGATTTCTATTTTTAATACTTTGTGTGTGTGTGTATTCTTTGTCAATCTAAGGGTTAAGCAAACAGGGTGCTACTAACTTTCTCCGTGAAAGGTGTGCTTCTGAAGCCCTTTGAGACTGTAAATGTGATTAAGGGCTGCACAAATAAACTCAACTGAAAGCAATTACAATACGCTTGCACAAAAACTGTTTAGACAACGTCAGTCACCGCAACTCAATAAACAACCTAATAATGGAAAACAACCAGACAAAACGATGAAGTCAGCATTCAAAACAATGCTCAAAGCAACATAATCTCACGACAGTCTTTGTGGTCCCCTTTGCCACATCACAAGCGGCCATACTGATCAAAGCAAATGGAACCTGGTGGTTCAAACTAGAGTCCTTGTTTGAACACTGGGCACACTTCTAAGCACACTCACTTCACTGTGTGAGCCTCCATCCATCACGACGCCAAGACAGGACAGAAGACCATAGCAAATGAAGCATGGCTAAATCTATTAACACTGGGACACAAACAATCTGTGGGGAATCAAGAGACAAGGCTCTTTTTTTTGGAGTAGGAAGAGGGGAGGGGGGCAAATCCCAGTGGACGAACTTCCTGTCGCATGAGCGGAGCGGTTTTGACACAGGAGGGAGAAATGTGCTCCAGTAGCTCCAGAACACATGGACACACGGACGCAGTGGGGTTCCATCGCCTATGGTCTCATGTGAAGGTGTGCCACTGGTCCCTGCTGTCATCTTTCACCCAAATCTCCAGCGGGGCAATGGAACAGCCTCTCTCTCTCTGATTCTCTCTCTCTCTCTCTCTCTCTCTCTCTCTCTCTCTCTCTCTCTCTCTCTCT
>JAODUG010027774.1:0-19675 GCA_027564795.1 Aphredoderus sayanus
GCACAACAAGGTGTGTGTTTGAAACCTGAGGACAACAGGAGGGTTAAAAGGCACGAAAAAACAACACAAATACATAATGAAATAATTAATAAACAAATAAATACACACAGCAATGACAATAAAAATAATCATGCACAGATGACGCCATCTTGTGGTTCAAGACGATATTGTAAGGGGCAACATGGGGTTAAAAAAACAAAATCATACACCATTATCTGGTGGCATAATTCCATAAGATGAATGACATCACGAGGGTTAAGGAGCAGGTATAAGTTAGGCAACGTACTTAAGGATGCTTACAGGTTGGGCATGCTAGAGACGGAACCAACAAGCGGTGTATGTTCATAGCTGTACAGTACCTCATTTCAGTTACTGCAAGCATAGTGCAACTGGACTGCAAACACATTTTAGGCTTGCAGCTGTTACAAAGGGATATGAAATGTTATATTGGCAAGCATCATTTCCCCATTTCCAAAAATAATCAACGTCAGATGTACAGAGGTTCGACGCTCGGTGAAAGACTTGGTAAGTGTATGGAGGATTGATATGAGTGTTTAAATCCCTTTAACTCGGCCCATAACCACCAGCGTGTGCCCTATTGCCCTAAGGTCATGCCAGCATGGCGCCACACAGTTCACAATCGCGGCACATTTCACTGCTCTCTAGAGTCTAGCCAGATCCTTGGAAGGCAGGCTTCTTGTCACAAGAGCACTGCAGTTAAAAATGGAAATGAAAGCAACATGCTACAGTAGATGTCTCAGTCACATAAACACGTAAATTGGGTGCTTCTTTCAGATAACCAGTTCTTGTTCATCTCCCTCTTTAAGCTGTCTGTCTCTGCAACGAGCACAATGACATAATAGAAGAGATTTTTTTTTTAATTCTCAAATCCAGCATCTTAATTATACATAATACGCGGGGTAATTTTAATATGAAAAGCGTCCAAACCACAGGAAATTGTGATCCCCAGCCTTTCTTGAGAAAACGTGCCACTTTTACCCCTTGTGTGCTCTGTATGAATAGTAATTACTTCCTTGCTCAACCAATTGCCATTTAATTTTTTTCGTAATTGTGCACAGAGATACAGAACTGTCTCTGTTCATTCCTATGTTTCTCTGTGGGGACGTATTGTCAGTAAATGTTGAATGTCAGCTTCATACTGTAACTCCATGAAGCCGACGCACCCAAACCAACATTTAAAATGGCCCTTGGACACCATCTGCCAGTGCAGGAACTGCACATATCTAAGTTGTAATAAATGCCTTGCTCAAAAAAGGCTGATGATTATGAACAGTAGCAGGTTTTTGTAAACAAAAGTTTATTACAGTATGTTAATTTAAAGAACTTATTTTTGGTTTGCCAACAATGCTGTTGCTAACTTCCACCTACTATCTTGCTCTCCAGCATTGAAAATGATGTTGGAACTATAAAAATTGCGAACTATCTAGTGACACGCTTATGCGAGGCTGGCATTAGTTTTATTTATAGAAATGCAATGTCATTCACTCTGCCGAACTGGGCCTATACAGATAAATGGGAAAAACGAATCCTCCAGTCAGCAAAAGAAAATTGCAGATTTGGGCTTTAATTGAACTGACATGTTTTCATTCCAGAGTGGAAGCATGTTAACCTGTGAATGTGATTGGTGCAACTGGCAAGTGTATGGATTAGTGATGAGTGGAAGAATGCCCTGAGGCGGGGAAGGGGGTCTAATGCTAATTAAGTAAGGAAGCTAGCAGAAGGGTTGGCCCGACAGAGCAACATGACAGAAGGTCCTAACTTGCCTGTTGAAGCGCTCTCTCCTCTTGACAGCCTCATGACGGTCTTATAGTCTTTTATTATTCAAGCATGATGGAAGGAATGCTTGCATATTCTTCTGCTCCAGTTGAGAAAAAAATGACTGAAGTTTGCAAATTTCTCTTGCTTCCTTGCGTTGCTTTTGCACACAGTGTGGGAAAGCACTGTGCAAAATGAAATATCCTGTTTTTAAATCTCATAATCTATTAGAAATACCAAGATGTTTCATTTAAAATATTATTTCACCAAATAGACTTACCGGCCCTGTCATCATACATTGTCTTGTCAGAGCTGTAACATGTCTTGGCTCTAGTCAGCACAGCAGATTGTGTGCAAGTAGGTGGTTGACGGTGGGTGTGGAGGGCTGATAATGTAATGCCAGGTAGTTGTGGAGCCTGGCTCACACAGGGTATGGTATCATCATCAATCACATACAGCAGTGCACTCCTAAGAAGTTGCACTCTCATCTTAGGTGTTTGGAACATTCCAGCATTTGGGGTTTTTGAACAGTTCATCAATGCCCCATCCGCAGCAAAGAGTTGTAGAATGTAGAAAGAAACCAACTTAAATGTGTCCGTTTGTGTTTCTTCCCTGCAGGTCTGTCTGGTAACCCTGTTGATTTGGAGAAACGTGGCATATCATTTGGGAAGAACTTCATCCCCCCCAAGAAGGCCAAGACGTTTCTACAGCTAGTGTGGGAGGCTCTGCAGGATGTTACCCTTATCATCCTGGAAATTGCTGCTATCATTTCGCTGGGCCTGTCCTTCTATCACCCACCAGGAGGCGATAGCGAGAGTATGTATATTATTACGGTTTACTTTCACAAGTGACGGATGGATTTCGAACGTGCCTAAGTGAAAATCAATTGTTTTGAAAGAATTAATGATTTTCTCGCGGAAACCTGGTCTGTGGTCAGCAAGCCTATTTTGTCAAACTGTGGGCCATGTTGGATGGCATTACGCTTGAAATTCGAGCCATGAACATCAACAGACAGCGTTGCGTTGATTTCATTCATACATCGCCGTTCCTATTTCCGTCATTTGCCATGAGCTGGGAAACCCTACGCCGGCACCGCAGTCCTAATCGTTGCTTCTCTCCCCTTCGACATTTGTAACCCCACAGTGTGTGGGCAGGCGGCAGCCGGTGCGGAGGACGAGGGTGAAGCGCAGGCAGGTTGGATCGAGGGCGCCGCCATTCTCTTCTCCGTCATCATCGTGGTGCTGGTGACGGCCTTCAACGACTGGTCCAAGGAGAAGCAGTTCCGCGGGCTGCAGAGTCGTATCGAACAGGAACAGAAGTTCACCGTGATCCGCAAGGGCCAGGTCATCCAGATCCCCGTGGCTGAGATTGTGGTTGGGGACATCGCCCAGATCAAATACGGTAGGCCCCATGCGTGGTGGAATGGCGTTTAGTGATTGTAGTTGGACGACGACGTCATAAGCAGCAATAATGGAAGGACATTGAGCAATCACTGGTTAAGGAGTGTTTTGAAAAGGAGTATTCATTAGTGGCCACATACAATGTAGTCTAAGTTTTATATTGTCACTGTAAAGCTAGTACATACCCATGTTGAAACTCCTTTGGACACCAATTAAACCCTACACCATTCAGGATAGTGTCCAGCAAACCAATAAAAGACGCTGACAATATTTTAAGGGATCATTCCAGGGATTTGAGTCACTAATAAGCATCTCCCTGCACAGCCATGATCTCATTCCTCCACTTAATGGTGAACCCCATAGGTGACCTCCTGCCGGCTGATGGCATCTTAATTCAAGGCAACGACTTGAAGATTGATGAGAGTTCTCTGACTGGCGAGTCAGACCAAGTCAGGAAATCCCTGGAAAAAGACCCCATGCTGCTGTCTGGTAAGAAGGCTTAGTTATTACCAGCGGAACATCTTTCAGTAAGCCAATATGAATGTGGAATGTTTTAAATGCAACAAGTCAGTTGGGGAGGGGGAAAATAAAATAAATGAAAACGGCTGCTTTCTCTAGGAACCCATGTGATGGAAGGCTCGGGTAGGATGCTGGTGTCAGCAGTTGGCCTCAACTCACAGACGGGCATCATTTTTACTCTCTTGGGTGCTGGCGAAAATGAAGAAGAAAAGAAGGTCAAGAAAAGTAAGGGGGCGAGCATTACAGTGAAACAAATAAACAGCTTGTCACACCTTCACAAATATGATGATTTGTTGCTCAAGCTTTTTCACTGTTTTTGAAGAAAGCTGTTGCATTGGGAAGGGAGTACTGTATGAGCACGATATGTACCCTTTTTTTTCTTTTCAACTAAAGCAGCCAATGCTTAAAATTGGCTGAATAATTGCTCCTCCACTGTTGAAGTGGTGCACTTTAGAAATATTTGCATGTCTACCGTATGTTCTGCAGTTCAAAGTGTTAGTTTAAGTGTATAGTTTCATATTGGTAGTGTGTTTTCCCTACACATGCTGTTCACGACAGCATAACCATTACAGTTTTACCATTTATATTTTCTTACCAACAAAACAGGTTGAATGCCTCATGCAAATGCTGGTCTAACATGTCAGGGATTTTCTCAGGTGATCATCAAATAAGAGATATCAGTAACACTCAGTAGAAAATGGGAATGGATGTTTAATTCAGAACGACTTCCTTTTTAATTATTTCCATTTATAATTTTAAAAACGAGTTTAAAAATGCATGCCTTAGTAATCAATCTATTGATTGCACATTTCTTGTTCTGTCCGCCTAATGTTCAAAAGCAGCAAAGGCCATTACTGTATGTGCAAAGTGGAGGGATTTCTGAAGTAAAGACATTCAAATATTTATTCCTCACAATTATGCATGCATGTGCTAAAAAGTTGCGGTTTAGTGTGTATTACAATAATATAGTTCTGTTCTAAGGACAGTAGAAGTCTGGCCACCAATCCAATCTAAATATAGAGGCTTTCCTCTGTATTAAAAAAGGAATGTGGATATACAGCTTCCAATATGTACGGTACCTATTTTCCAGTACCACCTGTGCTCTTCTGTGTTCGGTTAGACGTTTTTCCGGCTAACATGCATGTTTTCCCGGCGTTTATCATTTCCCTAAATGTGCCAGCTCACTGAAGAATGTACATTTTTCTTTGTGACATCCACACATTGTGAGCTTCTCAGACACTAATAATTCTTTAATAACACCATGGAATACCATTGTCATTTTAATGGTATGACCTTTTTTATTTTATTTTATTTAAGCAAAATAACATAATGCCAAGAAGATTAATTCAAAACTACCAAGCAGGATGATTCATTCTCTCGCTTTCTATCTCTTACACATGCACGCACGCACATACAGTACACACACGCACACACAAACGGGAGACACTAGCTGACTAAGGCTTACGGTCATTTCACTGTTCAGCTGATATTCATCGGTGAGAGTCTCCCTCACTGACACTGCCTCGGTGTCAAACATGCGTGCCAGAATGTATGTGTAATATCTCATATATGTCTAAGTGTTTGTGTTGTGTTTAAGGACGCCAAACCGCTTTGACTCAACACAGTAAAAACAGCAGTGCTATCTTGTTAACTCCATGTAAATTAATAGGCAAGACTGGCTCTTTTAAAATTGCTCATCAGTAAAACATTTGACCACAGATGGTTGATTTTTAATCACAATAACCCACCGCTTGGAACCACTAAGTGCTCTGTGCCCCTCTCTCTCTCTTGCTCTCTCCCGATGGCCCATTTCTGCCCACAACACACAAGCACATACACGCAAACATTTGGATTTCTATTAGTTTTGCATCTACCCTCAGTTTTATGATTTTGCTCTTTCCTTTTGAGTCATGTTATCAGCATTCCGCACTTTCTCCTCTGTCCGAACAGGTAAAAAACAAGGACCCCCTGAAAATCGCAACAAAGGTAACCCCCCCCCCCCTTCCCCCCAATCACCACCCCCAACCCCACCCTCAGCTCTCTCCACCCCACCTGCCCTTGTTCCAACCCTCCATTCAGAGGCAGGCTGGGAATCTCTATAGCTCTCTTTCTATCTCTCTCTATCTCTGACTATCTCTCTCTCTCTCTCTCTCTCTCTCCCTCTCTCTCCTTCCAGCTTTCATGCTTTTCCTTTGACGCGCTATTCAACGCGGGGGGGGACGGTGTCTCGCCTGGCTTTACCTGTTTAAAGGATGCAACTCTCACCTCCCCACTGACCCTGCCTCCTCAGAGGAAGGCTAACTGGCTAACTAGCTAGCAAGGTAGTTAGCCAGTAGGCCAGACAGCCCAAGAACGTCCATAACCATGCATTAATTCCTTTCCGCAAACCAGTGAATCGGAAGAAGATACTTGTCTCTGCAGTCGGATTTGAATACAAAATGCAAAAGAAACAGAACCAGAGCAAACACAGATGCCTAAGTATCTCTCATAAGATGCTTTGCTCAGGTTTTAAAGATGCACCCTACAATAATAAAGCCAAGCACACAGAATGCAGTCAACAACTGTTTGGCCCTAGACTGTGTGAGTGTGTCTACGTGTGTGTCTGTGGCCGAACGCCTCTGTGCATGTCAGTTGATGGGAGAGGAGTCTCACTCTCCCCTCATTCTGTTTTTATTACGCTGCCTCCGACACAGAACGTCCTGGACCCCTCACCTCTTTGTGCCGTGTGTTTTAGCACGCAGCCAACTTCCACTGCAAGCTGCCTCATCTCACACACACTCACACACACACACACACACACACACACGCCTGCATCTCCCACGGCGTGAGCATCTGCTGCAGACAGAATGTCTCTTGATCTCCCCTTCAGGCACGTGCGCACACACATGCGCGCACACATACACACGCATATATATATGTACACAGTGACACTTTCTCTCCCTCCCTTTGCCCTTGGACTTGAACAGCAGTAAACATGCTCTGTTCATTCTGGGCTGGGACCTGAAAAGACCGACAGGGTCTCTGCAGGACAGCCCTGGCTTAATTGAGTCGCAGCACATGAGAAATAGTTGGGTCCCCTTACGTAATGTGACGAATTAGGGGGGATTCCGTTTGATTACAAATCAAAAAATCCTAAAAAACAATCGAGTGTTTTTCATCTAGTGATATAATTTGTTGAAAATGTGGTTTGTTAAACCCAACTGAATATAGTTATAAAATGTGATTTTGATGTATGAAAGCACACACAAGCTGTGGTTGTAAATCACTGACGTTTAGGGGAGATATGGCCTTGGAATGCAGGTAAAAGCAGGACTCTTAACGCAATACCTTCATGCTTCGCTAATGAACCAACCCATATATGGCACATACTGTAATCACATTTTAATAACACACACTTGTTGAACTTTAACAAATTATAAGGACACAGTCACTGACAAAATCAGGGTTGGTGTTTCACACTAGTCATTTACCTTTTCAGTGTCAACTTCTTTCGTTATTAAAACCTTATTAAAAACCTCATATAGCATATTGTAGGATATATTTGAGCCTAGTTCTAATAGTAGTAGCTAATAGCTCTAGTGACTAGTGTTGTCACTTTTATCGAATGCTTTGCTTCAGTTATCATCAGCAAATAAACTAATTGTACGTCAATTTGGATAAAAGCCTTTTGCTAAATAACTAATAACACTTGGGTTTGGTTACAAAACAAATAATTTAGCTGCAACGTTTACATCGAATGGAAAATGGGGTTTTACCATCTATTCCAGAGTGTAGAACATTTCTGCTCAATACTGTAGATCAAATACAATATGAAGGAAGTATCAGTGTCTTTACAACCACTGGGCCAAAGCTGTGTGTGGGAGTTGCACCCTTGCAGTATCAATGGGCTTTGTACTGCGTTTGTTTTGTTGTCCGTTTTCTCCCCCCCTTCTATTTTCACTTTGATTTCCCTCATTTATCTCCCTGTTGCCTCTTTCCAGGATGTTGGTCAAGACTCCATGCTGTCTCGTAATCACTGTTGGACTCTACCTCGCTCGCTTTCCCTCTTGTTTGTTCTCTCGCTCTCTGATATAATCTCTACTTTTTCAACCTCCTCTACCTCATTCTCCAACTTTTCTTTCTTTTTTTTGTGGTGGTTTTTGTACTGTTGCTTTGTTTCTGATGTGTTAATTCTTCATTTTGTTTTATTTCTTAATTCATTTATCTGATACTTCTTTTGAGTTTGTTGGTCGTCCAGTTCCTTTTCATTATTTCTATTGTGACACACACTCTCTCCCCGTTGTCCGTGGCTCCGTGCTGTGCGTTGGTCCGTCAGTGGGTTCCCCCGTCAGTCTTCCTTGCGTCAGTCCAGTCCGCCACGCCGGTCTACTCCTTGTGAAGCTGTGTCAGTTAGTGATGTTCACACTACGCTCTGTGTTGTGGGTGATGGTGGTTTGGTTTCTAATTGTCTTCAGATGGACCATGTGCCTATAGCTGGGAGCTTCCTGGCTTGGCATTGTTATTCAGAACCGGTCAGTGCTTTGCTGAATTAAAATGTTCTTGGCAGAAAAACACTCGCAAACAACAAAATGACAAAAGAAAAACGAGTATACTATTTAAAACACACATTTTAGATGGTATACTAATGATAGTTAGCTGTTTGCAGGGCTTCTGATGTGATTAGCCACTGCCAGATGATTTAATTAGGTTAAGATTAGTAGTAATGATAATTCATATATTTAAAAGTAGATAAAATTCCACTTAAAATCAGCAGGCTGGCACGAGTGCAACTTCACTGGTTGCTAGATAAAAGGATTATGAAGGAAATCGGTGAAAGGGTTTGGCCATCATAAGCCCAAGTTCTCCCTTGAAACAAGTCTTGGAACTGCCTCTGGAAAATATGCTGCATTGCGGAATGTGTCACCCCGGCAGCTACCATGCTTTATGTACATGGTCATTTGGTATTGTTCTGATACATGAAGTAAGATATTGTAATCATAACCATAATTGGACCCCCATCAACACCACGAGGATTACACTAAAAAGTAGAGATTCACTGACATCACAAACAATTCTATACTTTCCTCTGCTATTTTTTTCAATATGCAATTAAAGCTGCATGTATTTTGTTGCACTAAATACAAACTGTAAGCCATTCTAGATATTCAAGATACTGTAAAAATATAAACGAAGTGCATTGTAAATCCCATCTCTACACTAATACAGTAGTAGTCTTACTGTAGGTCTCACAGCAACCATCACATTTGCCATAAGAACATCATTGTACAGGAATCGGCTCTTTCCATTCATTACTTATGCATATTGTTATTTGGTGTGTTGATCGAAGCCATAGCAGTGGATGCATGTAGTAATTGGAGGAAGCATTGATTCCATGCCTGGGTGTATGCCTCTTGCACAGAGATCACATCAGATCAAAAATCTCCATCTGCTACACCCATGACGAATCCAAGCCATTGAAGTTGAATGTAAATCTATTTGACTATTTAAATCAGGAGCAGAGCTCTGGAGCAGGGCACATATCATGTCTGACAAGGAAATGCTAAAAATAATAAAACAACACATAAAATTTCTTAGCTCCAGTGTTCAAAGCTGCTGTGACAAAAAATGGGACACGGTGTGCGATTGTCACTTCCTTGATCAATTCTGTCAGTTTTATTTCCTCTGATGTACCCTCTGGTATATGTGCGAAATATTCACCAAGCTACTTTTTTTCCCACTAACTACTCTTCATACGCTTACCTAAAAAAAATAATATTCCTGTTAATGGTACTGTAAGAGTTTGCTATTGATCTGAGAGATCTCTGTAAACATCTGCCCTAGTTTGCACCTGTCCTTTTGACTCTAACTGAGAATGGAACCTTTTTTTCTGCTCCACTATCCTTCATCCCCTAACCAATCCTGAACCCTACCCTTTTATTTATTGGAATATTTACTCTCCCCACTTTGTGGGGGGGAAAACAAACTTCCATTCATGTACCTTCCACTACCTTTTTCCTATCATCCTCTGAACTTGCCCTTTCCAATTCATCCATTCATGTACTCGACCACACGACACACTTCACCCTCCTACTAACCAACTGCCTTCTCACATAACTCTCTCCCTCAAATCTCCCTCAAATCTGCTGCCATCCCTCACCCTCTTATCATCCTTCCATCTTCCCAAATCCCTTTGTCCGTCTTTCCGTGTGTGCTTTGACCATGGTCCCGTAAACCCCAACCAACCCTGCCATCACCCTCTTACTCTCTCCCACACTCCCTCCTGATTTACGCCGACCTTCAACCCTACCCTATACTCCAATCCACCAACCCCCCCCAATACCTTCCCTCCCTCCCCATAGCTAAGACTCAGGATGGTGTGGCCCTGGAGATCCAGCCTCTGAAGAGCGAGGAGGCTGCAGAGTCTGAAGAGAAGGAAGACAAAGAGGAGGTGAAGCAAGTGAAGAAGGTCACCATGAACAAGAAGGAGAAGTCTGTGCTGCAGGGCAAGCTCACTCGACTGGCCGTGCAAATCGGAAAGGCTGGTAAGCCAACACACACACACACACACACACGCACAGAGACTTTCTGAAAATGAAGCTTGTGATGCTCCTTGTGCACTCCATGGACCAACTCCACTTCAGATTATAGCACACTTTTGTGTTTATGTAACACGTACGCTAACTGTAGTTATGTAACATGTAGTTTATGTAATGATTTATATACTGTAGGTTGTCTGAATTAATTAACCCTTGTGTTGTCCTCTGGGTCAAAATGACCCAAACCACTAGCTCTTTGTGGCAGATAGAAGGCACTAAACCTAATTCTACAGCTTCTGTAGACATATGATGTGCACTGCTGGCATAACAAGGTGTGCGTTTGAAGGACAACAGGAGGGTTATAAGGCACAAAAAAACACCACAAATACATAAATAATTAATAAAGAAATAAATACAACAGCAATAACAATAAACAGAACCACACAATCAGATGGCGCCATTGTCTGGCAAAGCGTTTGAAACTAATAATCAATCAACAGGAGATGTTGATTGATTATTATGAAGTTGACAGACTTTATCATAGGCATGCTTGCTATAAGTTTAGCTATTCATTAATGTACCAACAATTGTTTACACTACCTACATTTATGGTAATAATGATTGGAGGTAGATATATATTGGTCTAATGTAAGTAGATGCTTTAGTTGCTATCATATAAACATTTGGAGAGTTCTCTACATAATAAACCATGCCGCGGTTCTTCCCTTCTTCCCCATGTCTGCCTATCCAGGTCTCATCATGTCTGCAGTGACCGTCATCATTCTGATCCTGTACTTTGTTATTGATACCTTCGGGGTTCAAGGCCGCCCCTGGCTTAAAGAGTGCACACCCATCTACATCCAGTACTTTGTGAAATTCTTCATCATCGGTGTAACTGTCCTGGTAGTGGCTGTGCCTGAGGGGCTCCCGTTGGCTGTTACCATCTCCTTGGCATATTCTGTCAAGGTGAGAAAGCAGAGCGCACGCGCGCACACACACACACACACACACACACGCACACGCACAACAATCGCTCACACATACAGATGAGCATGCTGCTATAGTCACAAATTTAGCATTTCTCAACATGTATTAGGTGTGTCATTTAAAATCTACAATATGTATAGCCTGTGTTTTCATAAATCACCCTGGGGTTTAGGTAACCCAGTTAACTTATCAGGGCTTTACTTTTTCATCTGACATGTTTGTCCTAATTTGACTTCTTGTCCCATTTAGTTAAAACAGCTATATGAAAATTAAAACAAAATGAGTGTAAAACCCAGTCCCTTCCCACACCTGCTCCCCACTTCCTCGTTTTAGAAAATGATGAAAGATAACAACCTGGTTCGCCACCTGGACGCCTGCGAGACCATGGGCAACGCCACGGCGATTTGCTCCGACAAGACGGGCACACTGACCATGAACCGCATGACCGTGGTACAGGCTTACATAGAGGACAAGCACTACAAGAAGGTCCCTGAGCCGGACGCCATTAAGCCAGATACACTGGAGATACTGGTCAACAGCATTGCTATCAACTCTGCATACACCACAAAAATCCTGGTAAGTGTAATTTGGAAAGGCAACAGTGGGGGGAGCCACTGTTGGACTGCATTTATGTAGCGCTTTGCTAACCCTCTAGCCACTCAAAGCACTTCACAGGATTGCCTCATATTCACCCATTCACACACACATTCACACACTGATGGTGGTTTCAGTAATGCAAGGTGCCACATGACCACCAGGAGCGGTTAGGTGTTATTCTCATGTATATGGATGTGTATTAAGTCTCAGAATTAGCCAGACAAACAATAAAAGTGCTATTTACCTAGAATATATTTTAGGGTACTTGTTAAATTGGTTCCGACATGTACATAGCGACATACGACTCACATAAACTAAACCTCTGCCTCGACAGTTTTAGTTTGGCTTTGTAGACTTCAGTTGATCTGATATTGACTATGTGGGTTAATTGCATTTACTGGCCGTTCAATACCACTTTATATAATCACATGAGACTCAAAATTGCAAAGCTTTAAATAGCCCACAGAAAATGGGCTTTGAGGGCTTCTGTGTGTGTGTGTGTTTTTAGCTTGTGTGTATGAGCTTATGCATCTCGCGCATCCTCTTGCCTTTCATCTAAACTATATGCTACAAATGCATCTTTGTATAATGAAGAATACACTAAAATATTCTAAATGCAGCAGGCCCACAACGTTAAAGCAGTGGAGATGTTAAGTCTGTATGCATGTGATTTTGTCTCATCTCAGTCACCAGAGAGGGAGGGAGGCTTGCCAAGACACGTGGGCAACAAGACAGAGTGCTCCCTGCTGGGCTTGGTGCTGGAGTTGAAGCGGGATTATCAGCCAATCAGGGACGAGATCCCAGAGGAGAAACTATACAAGGTGTACACTTTCAACTCCTCGCGCAAGTCCATGAGCACCGTCCTGAAGAACGCAGACGGAGGCTTCCGCATGTACAGCAAAGGAGCGTCCGAAATCATTCTGCGCAAGTAAGCAGAGAGCCCACCAATGGGACAATGCTTTGTTGTCTTTGATAAAACATTCACAATCATGTTCGCGATTGTATACTTTTTATTGCTTTTCGGGTGTAGGGGCTAGCCTGGTGTAACCAGACGCAATATTCACTTTGTGAATAGTATCTGGACATGTGTTCGTTGCCTCCAACTGGGCATAGAACTCTGGGTTAACTGGGTAACTTGATTGATCTAGCTCTACCACCATTTCAAAACACGCTTGACTTTAACTTCGCCACTAACCAACCATGACTAGTGAGCGCTAAAGGGAACAGACTATAAGGCTACAAATTGAGCCGAGAGCAAATGAGCTGAGAACTGATTTAGACCTTCACAAAGGTCACGTGTTGTGCGTTTGGTAGCTCCGGTTCAATAGAAATGCATTTTATCTCGTGCCACCCTCATATATCTTCATCTGTCACTCTCTCTCCAAGATGTTCCAGCATCTTTGACTCCCAGGGCAAGCCCCGCATCTTCAAGCCCAAGGACCGTGACGAGATGGTGCGTAAGGTGATTGAGCCCATGGCCTGTGATGGCTTGAGAACCATCTGCGTAGCCTATAGGGACTTTCCTGCTGAGGTTGGCGAGCCTAACTGGGACAACGAAAATGACATCCTCAACGACCTGACCTGTATCGCTGTGGTTGGCATCGAAGACCCTGTCAGGCCGGAGGTAAGAGGCAGGGCTGCGCTCTACTTCCCGTTATTAAGGTAGCGAAGTGTGCGGGAAACTGAAGATGGGAGGGCGGGAATAGGTGTAACACAAGACTGTATCATTGAAAAACCCCATGTGCACACACTCCTTTTTGGAGTTGAGTTCCGGATGAAACTCAACTGCTGACTCTCACTCGGGGGCATGTGCTATTTTCAGACTTGATTTCAAATTAGTAATATGCAAATTACATTATTTTTCTCTTTTTCTGGATGGGGCTGTAACTGAACATGACCCCTGCTATTAATAAGATCCAAATGGTTCTAAACGTTAAGGTCAACGGCTTTTGCATTGTCTGCCAAGGGAATATGATACCACATTAATTATGTACGTCAGTGCCAGCATTTGTGTAGACATTAGGCTATGTCGTTATCTTCTGTGTACTGTAACTTGAATAACCAGAGGAGGAACTCTAGAGTATACCAATAGTCTAGCTGGCAGCTAATGGGACTATTTTCTACAAACAAATTGCTAATACTGTCATTTTTGTATGTTAAAGGGGTCATCTATTTATTAGCTAGATGTAGACAGAGCAGATTTAAGATGAGTTCTTGCTAACATGTAGGCTGTTTATTTGACATGCATGACACGCATATACGTGGTTTTGGATTTGAGCCACATGATGGTTCCTCAAACCTGCTAAATTTAGGCGTTTGGATGGCAAATCCAGTTCCTTAGGTATTACACAGTATGTGCATGTGTTACACAAATTACAATTACAGGATATTCAGATATGTAGTAGGACTAGTTCTTACAAGCTGTACCATTTTACTGTTCTTGATACTGTCTCCTCGCTACATCTCCTTCCTGCTGATGTTAAGCCACTGCAGCCTCAGCCATGTTGTCTGTTAGCTGAGAGAGAGCATAGCAGCAGAGCACATCTTGAGCCCAGCCATGCGCAATTGGCTTTAGCAGTCCTGCCATTCTCTGTCGCTATCACACACGTAATGATATGTCATACAAGTCCAAGGAAGTAGATGAAGTACACGGTAACGGCTGAACTCTGTAGTGCAGAGTTCAAGTTGTCATCTTGCCAAACATACAGATATTTTAGGGTTCTATTCAGGTGCGACGGTTTTAAACACGCTTCAGCAGTCGCAGGTGCTAATGGTCAGTTATGTTGCTGATGCCTTTGATGCCAGCTGTTTAATACGCATCCAGTTGGGTTTAAAAGGGCAGTATATCACAGTTAACCATCTGAGTTATTGCAATGTGGGAAATGGTTGACAACAATTGTGTTTAATGGGGTTTTCGTTTTATTCTTTTTCTTTTCTTTCAGTACTTTCGGTACTTTTTCTATTCTGCGATAATATAACGTAGTCTAACTTTATCTACAGTCTGTTGGCTTCTCATATTGCCTATTATGTTTTTAAAGGGAGGTTTTATGCCACAGTTTGTCGCTTCTTCCGTTGTTTCTAGGTGCCTGAGGCGATTACCAAGTGTCAGCGCGCCGGCATCACGGTGCGCATGGTTACCGGTGACAACATTAACACTGCCCGCGCCATCGCAACCAAGTGTGGCATCCTCCTGCCTGGAGAAGACTTCCTGTGTATGGAGGGCAAGGAGTTTAACCAGCAGATACGCAACGACAAGGGAGAGGTGTGCCAGGCGTCTTGTCATGATACTGTTCATAGCCGTGTGTTGTTGTTGTTGTCTTCAACACGTCTTTCTGTACGCCAGGTTGAGCAAGAGCGTCTGGACAAGGTTTGGCCCAAGCTGCGTGTGTTGGCACGCTCCTCACCAACAGACAAACATACACTGGTTAAAGGTGGGTCTACATAGAACTTGGCCTATTTTATAAACCCGGTATTAGGTTATGGGCGCCTAAAATGAAGAAACGCGCATTGGATGTCTTTACCCTGCTGAGCTGTACGTCTTCTGTATGTTTATTAGGTATCATTGACAGCACGGTTGGCGAAACCCGTCAGGTTGTGGCCGTGACAGGCGATGGCACTAATGATGGCCCCGCCCTCAAGAAAGCTGATGTCGGATTTGCTATGGTATAATTTTAAAGTTTCTCATTTTAATCTATGGCCTGTTTCAGACTCTTTCAGACCAAGTCTCATTGTGAGCTAATAATGTTCACAGCAGAGTGTTATTACCAAAGAACCTATAAGTTAATTGCATTTCGAATCCAGCCATGAAAGTCATTTTGTCCTAACAGCATCCCCAATAAATATCCTATTTAATGCCAGACCCTTCATTTGTATGGCTGTGTAATGGAATAATAAATCAATAAAGATATGATTGAATAAGGGGGCTTATCAGGACAGTGGAATCCTACTCTGTTCTGAGGATCTGCACTTAACTTTCTATTTATGTACCCCCCAGTCGTGAAAATTAAATTCCCCTACAGCCGTAATCATCAACAAAAGCCTTATTCAGACGGACAGTTTTCCTGTAGACTGATGTGATCCATACAGCAGATAATGCTAATGACAAGCTCCTACACTCCCTCTACAAGGCCTGTCTTCTTCACCTCTCAGGGTATTGCTGGCACAGACGTGGCGAAGGAGGCTTCGGACATCATTCTAACCGACGACAACTTCACCAGCATCGTCAAAGCCGTCATGTGGGGCAGGAACGTCTACGACAGCATCTCCAAGTTCCTCCAGTTCCAGCTCACGGTCAACGTCGTGGCCGTCATCGTGGCATTCACAGGAGCCTGCATCACACAGGTGGGTGCTTCCTCGGACTTGAATGCTCGTCTTATCGTCATGGTGCAAGATGAACACTTGGTCACGTTTTTAGTTTTGTAATAGTTTAATACCTGGATATGAGGTAAAGTGCATGTTCAATTGTGTTTAGTCATCTGAACACATGTTTCCGCTCCAGTTGCTGTTTATGAAAACACAGTTGTGCATGTTGTTATATTTTGAACCACAACTGCATGAAATGGCGGGTATGAATGTGTGTAGTATAGAGGCATATGCGCTATCAAACTTTGGCTGTCAAAACAACATTTTAGGGCAAAAATGAAAGGGCTTGCACTTTTAATGAATTTAGTTTGCTTCATATTTTTGAAGGATTGTCTGACGTTAATTAGGCATGATTCCAAAGGCCATTGCTTTTCCTTACTGTCACGACTGTATTGCGTAATAGCAGAGGTGATTTCATCAAGCAAGCAGTTTAACCTTAACTCCCCACTCCTTGCCTTTCAAAGCCTCAATGTGCTCTCTAATCCTGACCTTTGTCTTTCCTCTGTCTGACCTCTTTTGTAATGTGTCTCCCCTGTGGCCAGGACTCCCCTCTCAAAGCGGTGCAGATGCTGTGGGTGAACCTGATCATGGACACTTTGGCTTCGCTGGCCCTGGCCACCGAGCCCCCCACTGAGTCCTTGCTCCTGCGGAGACCCTATGGCCGCAACAAGCCGCTCATCTCCCGCACCATGATGAAGAACATCCTGGGCCATGCGGTATACCAGCTGGTCATCATCTTCACCCTCCTCTTTGCAGGTGCGTCACAATGCTTTTACATTAATAATACCTTGGAGTCTGCAGAATCAAACACACATGTGCTGTGACTTGTTTCTGTATTTATGTTCCCCTTAACGTTTCGTAGCCTTGTTCTAACCATCCTTTTATAAGCTCCACTTATTTTCTTAACCATTCACATATCAATGTAGGAACTCTCTGTTGGAAGCCAGATAGAGAACCTCCGTCAAATTGGTATCCAGATGTGTAGTTCAGTTGACGCCAACAGCAAATAAATGACTGTTCGAAGAAATCGTCCCCACGTTTGTCCGTCTGTTCGCCTGGCTGGCAACCTGCTTTAAATGGAGATTTCTCAGATTAATATATAAAACGAAGAAAATCACAGAGGTGTAGCTTGCAAAATCAGGATAGCTTAACTAGCTAAAGCTGGTGAGCCACAACACCAGTTATGTTTTAATTATAGCATAACATAAGAACAAGCAAGATGTTCTCAAGCATTGTGGAGGCAATGGCAGCTGGCGCAGGCTGTGAATGTTCATGCTGTTGCTCATTAACCTG
The DNA here is from genome assembly GCA_027564795.1 of Aphredoderus sayanus. Classification (NCBI taxonomy): domain Eukaryota; kingdom Metazoa; phylum Chordata; class Actinopteri; order Percopsiformes; family Aphredoderidae; genus Aphredoderus; species Aphredoderus sayanus. The sequence continues at coordinate 17,450 of JAODUG010027774.1, forward strand.
TTAAATTATTGCCTGTCTACTGTATGTAGTGTACCAAGCTGCTAATCAGACTGATATTATATAGGACAATCTATTACTTTATATACTTACTCTGAACTGTATATAAATGTTCTATGTTTTTCTACAAACATGGCAAAATTGAGCCTGCATATGCTCTCTAGCTCTAAAGGGAGGTCATTCAAGGCTGTCTGCAACAGGAAAAAACGAGAAAGCAGTAATTTCTCTAGGCCTCTAATCTATGTCAATTCACCCAATTAAAGCCTATACTTCCTTTTGTTTAAAAATAGCCTCAGTCTGTAAAAAGACACTAGATTGACAACAGCTGTCTCCAGCTCTAACTAAACTATCTCTAACTAAACTAGCTAAAACTGGTTGTGTGCACAGAGCTACCTTTTTGCAGATATTACATCTGAACAAACTATATTTTTCTGAAAGTTTTCTTCTACACTGCTAGAGAAGTATCCACCAATTATCTGTACTAGTTAGTAATCTAGCCTTGACCTGATTGTTTATCCCCTATCAACTCAATGGGGTTAAGGTCAGGTGATTTTAAAAGCCATGTCTTTCTTCAAATACTTTTCTGACGGAGCTTGAATGTGCTTGCGTTCATTATCCTTCAATGCAGTATCACACCAGAGGGTCTGGAATTCCACAGAAGAATACTGTCATAGCTCCTTTGCCTCAGGATTCCAGTCACCGATGCTGGTCACTCCTTGTAGAGCCAGATAAAGACCCCCAAACCATAATTTTAATTGATACTGTTATACACTATTAATTCATTTTATCAACAGGTCAACAACCTACATAGACTTGAGTTTTTTTTAATTGTGTTGGACCCAATGTCTCAAATGTGGGTTTATCAATCTATTCAGCAGAAGTACAGTATTGTGTTCCTTAGCCAAAGAAACCCTGTTTTTGTTGCCTTTTTAAGTGTTCTGAGCTTCTACACAGCCCTTAGAAGCTTCTCTGCACTGTTGAAGTGGAGACACTGAGCAATTATTTATTATTTATCTATAAGCCCATCTTTTGTTGCTCGGAGTAGATTCCTTCTGTTCCATACTTGTATTTTCTTGTAGGGTATTTACAATTTACATTGAGTGCATTGCATGAGATTTAAATGCATTCAAATACCAGCTGTTCAAAACTGGCAGTGCAGTTTGCTGAAATTGTGATACATTTGTGCTTGAACTTTGTGTTGAAGCATTTACATGATGCCAGCACATGGCTGGAATAATCTGTACAATATGTGCTTCACTTCCCCTTAGTTTCATAACCCAGTTAGACACACACAAGACTATGGTGCAATATACCTTTTCAGAAATCCAGAAGTACTGCTCAAGAAGTACCATGTATAACCTATTAAAATGGGAAATCTTAATTTACTTTCCATAGTGACTTCCAGGTCACTATGAGAAAGGTTTGAACCATCGCAAAATTAAGCCCCCATCCTTAGTTTACTGTTAAATACCCACTTCTTTATGGTACTGTAGGTGCCGCAGAACTTGTAGATGTTTAATTGAAGAACAATGGAATAAAATTGGAAATTGTAACCTAATGGCAAGCTGTTTTTATGGGTTAAAGCTATGTTTTGGAAAAAAATACTGATTGAAATACTGATCAAGTTCTGGTCTTGGAAAAATGTATTGTTTTTTTTTTGTGGCAACGTGAGGACATAATATTGAGCTAAGGGAGCTCCAGAGTCAAGGGCTTAACAAAAGTTGAAATCCTGCTTTAAAAGACAGCTCCTTGAAATATGTGTATACAGTATATACATTCCTTTTGTTGCCAGATTTAACACCAGATGTACTGTAACATGTTGTCCTTATTTTCCATTGCGCCTCTGTTATGGTGTTGGAAGCATTGTTTTTGCATGGCTTACGTCCACTGAACCCATTAGAGCTTAGGCTTAGTGCCAGTGATTGCAAAGCTATTCTGAGTAATCTCATTCATCTTATGAAAGCATTACTATCATGATGGGAGTCCTTTGGAAGAATAGGGTTGCATATCTTCAGCATAATTCCAAACTTTGCTGAAGAGCATAACTTTTTAATAGCAATTGCTATTATCTTATCTCATTGTAAGGAGTAATGCCATGTGGCATGCCTAGTCGGACAATCATTTGTTCCTCAAAAATAATTTCATAACTTGATCGTTAATGTTTAGGTGAAATATGTCGATATTTAGTGAGCAGGGAGTGTGTGTGTGTGTATGTATGTATGTGTGTAT
>JAODUG010027785.1:0-14400 GCA_027564795.1 Aphredoderus sayanus
TTGGATGTTTTGGATGTTACTCTGGGCTTTGGCAATACTGTTTGATAACTGTCATGCCAATAAAGCTGATTTGAATTGAACTGAATTGAGAGAGAGAGGGGTAGAGAGGGAGAGATAGAGGTAGAGAGGGAGAGAGAGAGAGAGAGAGAGAGAGAGAGAGAGAGAGAGGAGTAGAGAGGGAGAGAGAGAGAGAGGGTGGTCAACAAAACCCACCCAATGGGCGGAGTGCTGCGCTGCATCGTCGCGCCCTCGCAGCGCAGGCACGCTACATATAACCATAACACGTCCGCGCGCAGTAGTCCACAGAGTTCTTTTCAGCGCTCGCGTACAACTCTGGCTCGCGCTCATGCTGCTGAAGTTCAAACTCCACGCGGACGGTGAAGTTACAAAATAAGGGAGAAAGTCTATATTTTCAACTACACAACAAATTAAAATCTGCAAGGATGGTTGCCTTGACCAGCGGAGAGCTTTGCGTGAAATATGTTCTCTTCATCTTTAATTTTGTTTTCTGGGTAAGTAACTGTTAAAGCAGCTAACTTTGTGGCTAGATTGTTATTGTATTTAACCGGTATGCACCTTTAGTCATGTTTGCTAGCTAAAGTGAAAAAGGAAATTTTTCCTTGTTAGCTAAACGTTTTTACATATAGTCAGAAATGAAATCTATGATAATGTATAATAGCAGTCATATGCCTACATAAATTATATTGATATTAATAAGTCGAGGGTGACTTTTATCTTCCTGTTTTTAATACATATATATATATATATATATATATATATATTTCACTGCGGTCAAACAAACGCCTATTTTATCTCCACAAAATCCAATTTGGCATCAGTGGGTAGGGTCTTTAAATCATTGACGAGAAACATACTGTAGCTTTCCAGTAATATGGGATTAAAAAATCCATAATCAGTATATTCATTAACGTTTACATGGACATTAGTCTATTTGGACGCAGACAGCATGTATTCTCTTGACAGTAAATTGTGTCTGCTGCAATGCCAATTTTATTCCAGTGAGAGGAGCGACTGAGCTCAGATTGACAAATAAATGTGTTTGACCTACAGTAGGCTACATGTGATTTATATTGCTGTTTGTGTTTTCATCTCGACTCTATATAGCTCAGGCGATACCTGTGGTATATATATAGCACATTATAACAATGGATAAAAACAACACACATATTCCCTTCACTTATTGTGATCTAATTATGTCTTTTTGTGATTTGTGTTGCAGTTGAAAAGCACTGCTGTCTGAACACAAGCCTTAAACTTTAACTTAATTAGATTTAGTTAGTAGTGGTTGCGGGAGATAGGCCTATCTAAAACAGTGTCTGGGCTGTACATTCACAGGCTAGCTCAAACATTCCATACATTATAGAAATACTAGATCTCTCACCACACACACACACACACACACACACACACACGCACACCCACACACACATATGCCCAGCCATGGAGGGAGTTCAGAAAGACTGGACTGCTCCCACCCCCATGAGATCACATATGTAAACACAGCACTTCAAACATGAACAAGAAGCAAGCAACTTTGACTTCCCATTTGTCACATTTTATATCATGTATTGTGCTGAACAGATTTTTATAAGCCCCTCCCCCTATCAGTTTGAAGACTGGCTACACAGGTGCTCTTATGGCTGGGTGCAGCACACAAAACTCCTCCTCTGTTCAGCATTTCTGCCTTTCTCGTCTTGTTCAAGTGCTGTGAAGAACCGGAGTTGTTTTCCAACAGAGCTCAGGCACAAGTGTGGATATATATCTTCTTATAATTACTAACCTATCTCTTGTCAGTTGGAACCATGGGTGCAGTGCCGTGTGTGAAATATCTTATGTTTTTCTTCAACTTCCTCTTCTGGGTAGGTCACAGAAATGTAATTTGTGGAATGAAAGAGTGGTGGTTTTGCATGCTGCGTAGTGATTTTTGAGAGAGAGAGACAGAAAGAGAGAGAGAGAGATTACAGAACAGGCCACTTGGAGAACATGGGAGAAGCCCCAGACATGTTATAGAGAGAGTAATAGTTATTTAATCATTTTAGCGCTGAAATCTTGTTGTTGATGTAAACTTCCATGGGCCGACACACAGGAACAAGCAGGCAATCTATTATCTCAACATAATAATTATGGTGTCCTCCAGCATTGTACCACTGCCTGTTATTACATACACTTGCTTCCTAATGACTCCCCAGGAGGTAACTACACTAGCAGAATCATTATTTGTAGAAAAGCGTGTGTCTAGAAAAGAAAGAAACCTTTCACTCTATTTTCAGCGATGGTGCCTTTGTTTGGGTCTACACAACAGAATGAGTAATCTGACAAGTGTGCTAGTGCCAGTTTTTTATTTAAATTATGTTTTATAAAAGTAATTTAAAGCTTTAATTGGATTTACCTACTTGCTTCTGAGTAGGTAACCAATATTTATTTAAAATGGATAGTGACTTTTCACATGGATTTATTGTAGGGAAAACACAGGTGTAGATCATATCATTAACTAGGCAATGTCCATTATATTTAGTTATGCCACCGTCCAGCACTGATAAGCCGTCTGGCTATAGTTGTATCTATTCTTGCTTATTTGTTTTATTGGTGTTTTGTGAGCTGTTTGTTTCAGGGCTGGGCCAGGTCAAGCACTAAATAAGCAGGTAAAGGCTTAGCCTTCTGTTTTTAAATGGATCATGGATCTGCCAGTTCTAGTGTTGCTAGTGTGTATTAAATGTTGGTTGTGAATGTGGGCTTTTCTTTGGACCATTTCTTGTTCCTTGTTTGGACTGTTGTGTGTTTTTCTTTTTGAACTAAAGGGAGTGAGTTTGAGTGTTTTGAGCTTGTTTTTTTTATTTTTTTTATATATATATAGTTTTATTGGTATTTACATCAGCCACCCTGCCTTTTTAGGCAGACTGTACTTGGGAACTCGCACAAGGAAGGAAGGCATTAACTGTTTGGTGGCTGGTCCCTAATTTGTGTTTTGAATGAGGTGTTTTCCAGTTGCAGGTGTTGTACAGTATATCTCTGCTGGTTTATTGCTTTCTCCGGTGAACCTTCACCACCACTAATAAGGAAGGACCTAATTATTTAGAAACTCTCTCAAAAGACACGACCAATGAGATTGCTAGGAATCACAATTGGATAGTAGAAAGAAGTAGGCGTTCACAGTATATAACAATGCCTCTGATTCCTGTTTACAATATAACCCCTATTCATCTTGTTTGTTGTCCACTGGCATTGGGACGGGGTGTTGGTGTCTCGCATTGTTCAGAAAAGGTGTGTGTGGTTTTTTTGTTTTTGTTGGGTGTGATGTGAGATTACTCACGCTGTCTGTCACCATGGCATTATGAAGTGTTTGTGCCTTCTCGTCATAGTGAACGCTGTGGTAGACGCGCTCCAGACGTGGACACACACATGACACACACATGACACACACATGACACACACATGACACACACATGACACACACAGAAGGACACAGCTGTACCCATTACTTTTCAGTAGTAATCATCATACTCGCTAAACATGAGAAATGGCTAACATTGGGCTTCATGTATTTGTAGTTGTAACTTTGTTCAAGGGGTAACCCTCGTGATGTGCTTAAAAAATAGCGCCACCTGGTGGCGCCATATGATTGTACGCATGCACTTGAGGTCTCAAGACCTCAAGATTCTTGCTTATGACAAGCAAGTTTACCTTTGTAGCCCTTCACAAGTCTCAACAGGCTTATACAAGCCCACATTTCACATAAAAACAAACCCCACCATAACCTGTGTGTGTGTTAGCTGGCAGGTACTGGAGTGCTGGCAGTGGGACTCTGGCTGCGGTTTGACACCAGGACGGCAGGTCTGTTCGAAAGCGTGGATTCTCCCACCGTCTTCCTGACGGGTGAGTTGATGTCGGTGTGTGTCTTTTGGGGGGGGGAGGGGGAGCAGCCCATATCCAAATTTACCGTTTCTTCTAACCGTTTGGTTTATTTAACAAGGCTACTAGCCCTCCTGTTATCTTCCGGGTCAAATTGACCCAACGCACTAGCTCTTGGTGCCAGATAGAGGGCGCCCATTCTTATTCTACAGGTTACGCAGACGTATGACGTGCACTGCTGGCACAACAAAGTGATGTTTGAAACATGAGGACAAAAGGAGGGTTAAAAGGCACAACACAACAAGTAAAAATACACACAGCACTGACACTAAACAGAACTACACAATCAGGTGGCGCCATCTGGTGGCACAAGAAGAGTGCATTTTATAACGGGCAACAGGACAACTAGAGCTATCCTACGGCGGTGCTTATGTGTTTACAGTTGAATTGTGTGCTTCCGTTTCATGCGTCCTTAAATGTGGCATGCTGTGTCTTCCATGGAGCTGTAGCTTGCTAAATTTCTCTGGGGTGTAGCTTGAAGTTTAATTTCCTATAGAGTAACTGGTACTTACCTTACTGCAATGTTCCACGTAGCTTGTCCAACACTGAAGAACAACTATAGACAAACACAGAAATTGGGTTTTCACTGACCTACACACTGTGTTGCGGTGACGGGGTGTTTATTTTATGTTTGTGTGTAGTTGCTATGGAGATGGGCAGCTTGTGTTGTGTTGTGGTGTTTTTTTGTTGGGAGAGCCCCGATGCTCCGTAATGCAGTGACTGCATGACTGAATAACAACGTATGCGTGTGTCAGAGCAGTGGTATGAAGCAGATAAGATGTTAGCCAGCTAGAAGTAGAACTGACTTTTATCTGTTCTCGTTTTCCCTGCAAATCCTAACCTGACATGCCAGATGGATTGTGGTTCACAACTCCATCTGGGAAGCCGTCCATAGGAACTGTTTGTTTAGGGCAGTTTCTGTCATAAACATCTTGTCAGTTGATTGGATAATGTCTGTTACCGTAACACCGTCACCACTCTGACCAATCAACCACATGACGTATGAAATTAAACTATCGCAGAAACCAGTTGTGAGTAGAGCGAAAACACATTTTCCGTCTAAAAAAGTCTTCAATGTTGTTTGTTCTATTTTCAATGAAGATTTAGTCTTCAGTTGAGATAAAACTGATGATATAGCATCATCTACATTAAGCTTTTTAGTATCCACCATTGTTATTTTCAAGTTTCCAAGTCGCTTTCTCTGTTGTCACACCTAAACCACGCCCATAGCTATAACGACGACGCTGATTTCAAAGTTCAGATGCTACTCGGACTACAGTCGCGTTGATCCCTAGCCTTTCCAGACTGATTCTAGCGGCAAAATGAAATTGAAGCTAGGCTAGTTAAATCTAGCTGAAGCGGTCATTTTAGTGTGGGTGCGCTCATGAGACGAGAACAATAGTGTTACTGTGCAGAAGACAGGGCAGATGAGGCCGAATTTGTGTCCACGGCAAGGCCATCGCTCTAGCCTGTAATTCTCAGCTGTTGGACAGGGAACACCATTGTTTTGTCTTTTTGTTTTTTTGCCCTTTCTTATGCTCTGCAGAACTGTCGCAGAGAAAAGGAAAGGGGCTCCTTCTCTCCCATCTCGTGCTTTTGTGCTCAATCATGGAGGAGTGAACTGTGCTGGGTTATTGGGTTTTACATGACTAGTGTCTAAGAAACTTCAACTTCAGCAGAAAGACACAGAACTGATTCATTCATTAATATCCCACACTTGCTAACAGAAACCAATCTTTATCCCGCACATAACTCTGTTGTCTTGTCGCTTATCTGCTGCCGCAGCTCATTGTCAAAATGTTTGTGCTGCGGCTGATTTAATTGCAGCTGAAAAACACAATGACACCCATAAGGAGATTATTTTTCATTTCTGTATTGTGACACATGCAATTCTATCTGTAGTCATTCACATGGTTAGGCGGTGTGACGCAGAATAGTTCTAACTCATAGTGTAGCAAACCAGCAAGAAGACATTTTTGTTGTCAAGTGACAATTCCCAAACACGGGTATAATGCTTTGTGTAAACCAGGCATTAGTTAAACCTGTTGTAGAGTTATTCAGCCCGGAGTAAAAAGCCTTTTAACCGTCCTGTTGTCCTCGGGTTTCAAATGCACTACTGTCTTGTGCCAGCAGATGGGGCCACCTGCTTATGTTTTTATGGCTTACATAGACATCATATGTACACTGTAGAATTATAATTGGTGCTGTCTGCTGGCACCAGAAGGTAGTGCGTTGGTTTAGTTTGACTCGCAGGACAGCAGGAGGGTTAAACTAAGTAATCTACATAGATTAGACCACTGCCACTCATAATGATTATCAATGTACAATTTGGTAACTTCTATAATTTTTTTCTGTTCTCTGAAGTGTGACGAGTATTGGGGTGAGGTTGGGCATCGCGTTCAAGGCCTTCTATACGGGTGAGCAAGTGCACCACTAATGTGTGTGTGTGTGTGTGCCTCCTAAGGCGTGTACATCCTGGTGGCGGCGGGGGCTCTGATGATGGTGGTGGGCTTCCTGGGATGCTGCGGTGCCATTAAGGAGTCGCCGTGCATGCTGGGATTGGTGAGTGGAGTTATCGGTCCGTCCGTCTGTCTCCCTGAAGACCCTCCCCTTTCTGTTCCCCGGGCCAAGGACATCCCCGCCTCTTGGCCAAGGACATCCCCGCCTCTTGGCCAAGGACATCCCCGCCTCTTGGCCAGGCTAATAACTGATATCATACACAGCTGCAGATTACTTTTAGTAGAAAAATACAACTGCAGGATTTGCATTTAACTGAAGCTCTTCATAACCACCTCAAAAATATAACATTCCTTAGAAAATGTTCTACTTTGTGCTTTTGTTTGAGAATGGAATGGTATGCTAAAAGAAGTACAACTATTTTTACCTTTCTGGCATGCTGCTATGCCTCATTCTTCTAACATGACGTCTTCAAATTTTTGTCCCTGTGGGCAGTTGTTTTTCATAGCAGACATGCAGTAGATGCAAGACAAACTCATGATGTTGTTTGCTTATGATAACCAGGGCTATCGTCTACTCAGCTACTGACTAATGTATAAATTGTGTTTTTAAGTCGTTTTGAATTAAAGCATCTGCTAAATTATGTAAATGCTATGCTTGTGGGATTCACTGGCCCAGAGAATTGGATTCATAACAGGATACGTCAGAAAAGTAGTGTTAAAAAAAGTAGTGTTGTTTTTTTTTTTAATTTTTTTTTTTTATAGTTCTTCTTCTTCCTGCTGATCATATTTGCTGTTGAAGTGGCTGCTGGGATCTGGGGTCTTTCCAACAAAGACAAGGTATGTAGGTACACACATACACTTTTCTGTGTAGCTGATACTAAATTGTCATGGTCAGATAATCACATGTATTTCTTCCATCTAGGTGGTGGAGGAGGTGACAGAGTTCTATAAGCAGACCTACACCAACTACAGAGACACGAAACAGGATGCGCTGAAGGAGACCCTCCGCCTTATTCAGTTTGGGGTGAAAACGCACAAACATATGTAGACAAACGCATATAAACAGCTCTGTTATCTAAAGAATGTAAGCATGCATTTCACTTTTTATAAAGATGCCGATACTACTTTCATCTCTAAATCCAGATTTTGATTCCGTAGGAACAAAACTTTTAACAGCCCATAAATGTGTATTAAAAAAAAAAAAAGAAATCTTTTAAGTCGAACTGACGTTTCTCTGTTCTCGTGTTCCCTGTGTAGCTGAACTGCTGCGGGCCAACGGGGACAGTAATCGACTCCATAAGTGACACCTGTCCCAAGAAGGAGGGCTTGGAGGTCCTCATTACCACGGTAACGCAGATGGCAGACCAGATCATGTGTCTAGTGTTTAACCATACCAAGACAGTGGTATGGCTGGTGGCACATTTGTTAGGGTGACTGTATCATGTGAATGTTCTTTTAGGTTGAGTTGAAAGAAGTCTTTCGAAAGAGAGTCTGCGTCTTTTTAAATTACTTTTGTATTTTTATCAGAGCTGTCCTGCTGCCATTGAGGAGATGTTCAACAGCAAACTGCACATCATTGGAGGCGTGGGGTTAGGCATCGGCGTTATCATGGTGAGTGTGGTTTGGTGAGAACAGGTTGTGACGACACGGTGACACTTTCACCCAACTAATTGCAAGTTGCATGAAACATAATTTCCATGCAACTTGACAGTTACACAGAGTAATTACACAATAATCAGTCTCTTACAAGAGTTTATTTCACTAAAATTAGCTTGCTGGACAGTATAGCCTACATTCTGATGGGACCAATATTGTGCATGGTAAACATTTTGTGCCAATATAAAAAGTATTTAAATAAATCAAATATATACAGTAATGGTTTGAAAATGTACAGAATCCTAGTTTGATGTTGTCTGACACGTTACCTGCCTTTCGAGCTGTTTCATGCAACAACTTTCACAAAGTTGCATTGCCGGGGGGTTTTAAACCATGCATCTCAACTGCAATGTGGTTCCACCTAAGTTTCAAGCAATAAAGTTGTGTGGAAGCTTGACCGTTAAAGCACCAGCTCTGTTAAAAAGACTACTTGGAGGTTTTCTTACCTCCAGTAAAAGACTTCATGTGGATGTTAAGTAAAAAGTAGTTGGATGCTCTGTGAAATGTCCCATTTTCGTTCTACAATTTCTACAAAGCTGGTGTTTTGTCTATAAGGGCAGTACCGTAAGTAGGTCCTACAAACATTCAAGTTTATTAAAGGTACATTCTTTATCTCCTCACCAAATTGTTATTTTAATTATAAAATACAAATATTTTGTAATAAGATATTGCTAAGTTGTTATAAATGGGTCTGTCCCACAGATCTTTGGCATGATCTTCAGCATTCTTCTCTGCTGTGCCATCAAGAGGTCCAGAGACTTTGTGTAAACACACCCGGGATCTTGCCATGTGCCATTTTAACTTATGTGTTTATATGGGTTACCCCACCCTCCAGCTTTAGGCTACAGGTTAACTGTAATGCTTAGATGTAACCCAGCAGGTTGGTAATGTTGTTAATCTCTGGTTCCATACTAGATGGACAGGCTCAGCTGTGACTGTGTGGAACCATTTTGAGAAGCACATCTACATGTATAGAATAAAAAGAAATTGTATGATTTAACAACCAAACAAATGTACTCGATAAATGTTTGGCACATTAAATTGAGCAGTTGATGAACTTGCTGCCATCTAGTGGAGCTTAGAAGGAATGTCAGTGTCTAAATCTTGTAACATTTGTCCCCCATATTGAGGTTCAGTGTGTATGGCAATATACCTTTTCAGATGTACCCAATTAAGCTTTGGAAAGCAAACTGAATTTTTTAACGTTTTATTTTTCATTGCCGGTTAACATTATTTTGCTTTTATAAAAGGTATGACTGAAGCGCTGTGGATTTGTATGCAAATATTCTGATGGATAAATACCCTGTAGATCTTTTTGAAATATCAAATACAACTAATAAAGGTAATTTCTACTCATTCCTTTAATGTAGTAAGTATGCCTGTATTTGTCGTCTTCAAAAACCAATTCCAATATTATATTGCACAATATTAAAAGGTTTCCAGGGAATTCTTAAAGAATTTTTTATTTGGACAAAAATCAAGCCATAAAACATCATCAAAAATACACATGTTAAAATGGAAAGTGCATCAGTGAACTGAAGCAGGTCTCAAATCTGCAATAAATGGAAAAGGTAAATAAGCTCTGGTCACATTCACAAAGAGCTTAAAGTGAACTTGGTTTTATAGTGTAGATGGTTTGGTTCAGTTTAGGTGTTCTCTAGTTTGTAGATATTTTACTAGCATATCAGGGAAATGGATAATAAAGGTTGTACTGTATGTAAGCAGTTGTCCATAACTCAGACTCACAGATGCAACAGTATCCAACATCATATCTTAATAGATGTAATGTTATTTTCATTAGGTGTGGGAGACACAGCAAACCTTTGGCTTAAGGTAATATATAAAAATAGACCCAGAATGTGGCTATTTTCTACATGTCATGCTTAAGTTCTCTCGCACACGTGACAATAAAATGGTACAAATGCTTATCGTCTGAAGTCATCTGATGAAAAAAAATACATCTGTATTTGTACAATATTTCGGTCTACTGGCAGTTAGCCAGGCTATAATTAAGGAAAGGTTACAGCATATTGTTTGTTCATGCAATATACTGCATAAATATATTGGCCTGGCAGTTGGTCTTTACTCATCCCATTAAAGTATATAATGCAAGTCAGTTGAATATTTCAGAGGGCTGGACATGAAAAGGTCCCCATGAGCACAATAGCAAGATGATATAAAGCTGTGAGTGTCTCAGAAGCTTTCTAAAACAAAGGATTTGTTATTGGCATAACAGAAATTCATATGTGCCATCATGTTGGCTCATGGTAGTTTCCAAAAGAAATCCAAACCAGATTTCATTTTTAGGATATTGTACTCTATGGTAAATTCTAGTAGAAGAATGTGAAAACGTTCCAAACCAAATCAGTACTTTTGAGTGGCATTGCTCTTTAATGATATTACTGTCATTTTCTTCAACTTGGAACCAAATAACTACATTGTTAGGCAGTTATGGCAAATACAGAGAGTTAGTGTTAAGGTCTCAACATCACTCCATCTAGAACCAAATATACTCCATAATAAAAACAAAAAAACAGACAATTTGATTTTCTGTGGCCAACTGCCAAGCCTAACCACATACCCCTACTGCAGCCCCCATTTTGGCAAACTCCCCAAACAAAAGCAGACATCGGAGGAGCCAAGGATGGCTGCTGGACCCAGATGCAACTCCAGTTTCAAAATGTCCCCCATCCCCTGTATAAGCCTTAGCGCCCCGCCCTGCAATGAGGTAAATGGGGAAGGGGGTTACAGGACGCAAGGCAACAGCAAGAAAAGGCTGAGCAGACGACAACAGCGACAACAACACCACCCTACAACCTCTCCTTCCTCTTCCATCTTCGCATCTCCCTTATCTTGGCTTACTTCAACACAGTACGGAGCCTGCTGAGTCTGGAATGGTGGCCGGGAAACATCTGCCGCGGGTCGAATTTATACCTGGGGAAACAGCAAATGCGGGTGGAGTTAGTTTATCCCTTGTGATGTCCTTACTTTTATTGTATTTGGCCACCTGGCGGCACCATCTGATTGTGTATGATTTTGTGTGTTTTTTACTTTGTGTTGTTTTTTCGTGCCTTTTAAGCCTCTTGTTGTCCTCGGGTTTCAAACACACCTTGTTGTGCCAGCAGTGCACATCATATGCCTGTGTAAGCTGTAGAATTAGGTTTAGCGCCTTCTATCTGCCACAAAGAGGTAGTGATTTGGGTCGCTTTGACCCAAAAGACATCACAAGGGTTAACCAACTACTTGTTTTTGTTTTTAAACAGGTCACTTTGGAACAGTGTACCATGGGTATCTTATGGACCAAAATAATCAAGAGATTCACTGTGCCGTTAAATCATTAAACAGTAGGTGGACAACTACCTTGTAAGAGTGACTTTCCATGGTTCTACCAGACTCTGTGTGATCACATGTGCTGTATTACTAGGGATCACAGATGTAGGGGAGGTTGACCAGTTCCTCAGAGAAGGCATTATAATGAAGGGATTCAACCACAACAATGTGTTGTCTCTGCTGGGAATCATGCTGCCGAAGGAAGGACTCCCTCTGGTGGTTCTACCTTATATGAAACATGGAGACCTGCGTCATTTCATCCGCTCTGAGAAGAGGGTGAGTCACAATTTCATGTCTGATCATGATGATTGTGACATATTAGACTGTCTAGTGGTTAAGAAAATGTACTCTGGGTGAATACTGGAAGTTGTTTAATGATTCTATGTTCTCCACAGAACCCAACAGTTAAGGATCTGATTGGTTTCAGCCTACAAGTCTCCAAGGGGATGGAGTACTTGGCCCAAAAGAAATTTGTCCACAGAGATCTGGCTGCCCGTAACTGCATGTGGGTATAAATTACATAATGAAATGTGTTTCATAAACTTTAAGTAAATGCTAATGGTAAATGGACTGCATTTCTATTTCAACCTTCTGGCCACTCAAAGTGCTTTACAGGATTGCCTCACATTCACCTATTCACACGCCGATGGTAATGTCAGCCATGCAAGTCTCCATCTGACCACCAGGAACGGTTAGGTTAAGGTGTCTTGCTCAGGGACACCTCTACACTTGGTGAGGAGTTAGCGGGGTTTGAACCAGCAACTTCTCAGTCACCTGTCACCCTACTCTACCCACTGAGCCCCAAATAATCAGAATCTTCACACAGCAATATTCACACAGCATCAACATTTTACACATTATTAGAGTATCAATATGTATCAAATAACCACACCAAGAGTACCGTTTGAAGGAGTGGCATTTTTAGGCTGTCTAATAGAGATATTTTATTTTGATCTGTTAATGTAAATGTATTATTGATAATAAGAGTATATAAAATTAATAATTAAAATGAAATTTCAGGCTGGGTGAATCCTTCGTAGTGAAGGTGGCAGACTTTGGTATGGCAAGGGATGTCTTGGACAAGGAATACTACAGCATTCAGGACCACAAAAAGGCCAAGCTCCCAGTGAAGTGGATGGCCATTGAGAGCTTGCAAACACAAAAGTTCACCACCAAATCTGATGTGGTGAGTGTATTTTACCCAATAAAGGCCAGAGCATAAAATTACATCACTACCTGTATCTGCTGTGACACAGGTAGTGACTTAAACTTCCCTACAATGACGCAACTAGACACTGCTAATTTACACACTTTTTGACACCGTCAATATAAACATACTTTGTACGACTGATTCATGTAGGTACTGTGTGTACAATTCATGTTTTCTCTGTTCCAGTGGTCATTTGGCATTTTGATGTGGGAATTACTAACCAGAGGGGCCAGTCCCTATCCTAACGTGGACGCCTATGACATGTCCCATTTTTTGTTGAAGGGACGTCGACTTCCACAACCACAGTTCTGTCCAGACACATTGTAAGAATCAGCCTGTCCTACCTGCTCTATTAATCACAGCATGTGTTAATGCTTTCATGCTGCATTTTCATTGGAATACTGGATTGTATATATTAAGTTAAAAGTTAAATTAAGTGTTCCTAATGTGTCCTTGCCCTTCCACATGTAAACATTGGTCACTGTACCTAATAACAAACAGTGTAAATATAGTAAAACACCAAATCTTTTCAAATTCTTCAAATCATGGCTGGTAACAAAGTGTTTGGAGAACCTCTGCATTGGGAACCACTGTTGTAAGATAGGCTTACTTTGCACAACAAACTGCTTCAGAACAGATATTATGTCCTCAGTGTCACATTGTTATTTACACTGGATAAGTGTTACAGGTGCTGGCTGCAAGTGGATTCATCCTGATTTAACCACCTTGTTTACACTTCAGAATCTAGTTTAAACAACAAAGATGACATTTAAACTACATAGTTTTAACTATCAACTAGTAGAATAAACATATCTTTTAATTTGGTTAACCCTCCTGTTGTCCTCAGTTTTCAAACACGCTATCTTATTGTGGGTTAAGCTATTTCTTTGTTCTCACTGTTCTGTCATGTCTAAAGGTACTTCACCATGCTTGCTTGCTGGGACCCAGAACCTGAAAACAGACCTTCTTTCCACAACCTGGTTGAGGAAATCCAGCACATCCTGTCTGGTATGGATGGGGAGCACTATATCAGCCTGAAGGTCACCTACGTCAACCTGGACCAGCCGAGGCCATACCCTGCACTGACTGCCTCTGCAGACGAAGCTGAGCCTTCGGACCAGGACTTTGACAGTGAGGCGTTCAGCTGAGGTTACCAACAGATAAAGAACAGGAATAAAGGTCACAAAGAAAGAGAGACGTGTCACAGGGCTGCTGTATGTGAGGAAAGGGTCTCCAAGGAGTTTGCCCTGTTCCCAGCTGTGCCTAGAATGCATGTTGGATGTTGCCTATGAGCCTGTGGGTGTAATAGGACTGCAGTAGCTTGGTGCTGCAGACACCTTTATTCCTCTCTGCAAAGAACACTTGACTCTACCATGCTGCTTCTTCTCTCAGTAGCGCTACAGGTACATCCTCATTTTACACTTAGAGTCAGGCCCAACTGTAAACAAGAACTTGAAATAACAACAAATGTCACACACAGATTTAGAGGATGTAAATATGTCAAATATTGTGTGCAAAGTAACTCTTTAAATGTGCTGGTATGCTTGAGATGCCTGCCAGACAATAGCTTATGAATGTAGGTACCTTTGACAATTAGTCAGTGCTGAGCTACTCTCAGGGTATCAATGTCTTTTTTACTGTATCTTTCTTTTGTTAAGTTGTCAATGAAATATGAGGATGTAAAATGTGTGAAATTAGTATTATGTTTGTAGATGATGTTAAGCCTATTCATTAATAACTCCTAAGTTAAACATTGAAGGTGCAGTATGCTTCTCGATTGGGGGGGGGGGGGGGGGGGGGGGGGGGGGGGGGGGG